>JAOWBN010175852.1:0-30276 GCA_028565015.1 Pinguicula moranensis
CTTTTGTCTTTCATTGTATTCTGTATTCGAAAAATAGTGAAATAAAGAACCCTAGCTGCCGTGGAAGTAGCCAATTTTAGTGAACCACGTAAATCTATGTTTTCGTTTCGTTTTCGCACTTGTCTTTGATCGTGTGTGTTGTTCGATCCTAACAGGTTACTCCTATAAATGTACAAATAGGTAATCTGTATATAAAGTTGCTATATGCAATGTCTCCTCTGCTTCATCTCATCAGCCTCACACAGACAACAAGGATGTAAGTTTTACTGTTGATATTCTATGCACGGTCAAATATTTTGTAGTAATAATTTTGTGAGTTATATCTTAGCTCTTTTTGTTGTCTAATCGTCGAATGCAATTTAGACCTTTTCAAATAAACATACGAACTAAGTGGGCATGGTGAAGCAACACATTGCTATAGGCAGAGAGAGCAGATGATATCTTGCACGCCCCTTGTGAGCATGTTGAAGCATCTAACTTGAGCCAAGAGACTGAAAACGTTTGTCCTGTGAGCAAAATCCGGATGTACATACTCAGGAAGAAAAAGATAGATGAGAAAACAGTTTTATTGCAAATTCATCAACTTATGTTATTTCAATGGTCTTGCAGAATGTTGTAACATTTACTAACAAAGACATCGGCCAATGATTCAAATGAAGATAAGCCAACATCGAAGGATGAAATCTATAGTAAAAATGAACATGAAAGAAAAGTACGTCATAGATTGATAGAGTTGTGCTGAAACAAAACTCTGAGTATACAGGAAAACTATTCAAGTATACAACTCCCGGGGCCAGATGTGTGAGAACGTATCAAAGAGTTGTCAGAAGCACTGGCATGATTGTCCCATGGAGGAGAAAAAATCGAAAAGAGTGTCACGAAGCTACCAGAAGTCTTTGAATCCTCAAGATCCGGTCGTGGAGGTGAAGGGCTCTTGATGGGTGGGGATGGGGGTAGGGAAGCACGTATGCCTCCGTTTTGAACTTTATTCAAGTGTTGTCACAAAGCCAAAAGTGTGTCATGAATCAGTTCATAGGAGTGCAAAGTTGGTGCGTCCAACCATGCACCATTTTCCATGACTTCAAGCATGAAAATGGATCCTTCAGTGACATCGATGCCATCAGCATTAGTCATCCGTCCAGAGTCGAGTCTGTCTAGCACGGAGCCGACATGTCGTGGGTGTCCTGTGTAACGTAGTATGATCGTGACGCCCTTTAGATACGTAATCTTGTGGGACCTGAAGCCATAATTTAGCCCAGGACACTGTCCAGTTGATTCAAGATCGATGAACAAACGTGGAGGGACCAAGTTTAGGGGTGCCATTTCTTCAAGTATATTCGAAGAAGAGCATTATGCACAATTTTGAATTAGGTGTTCTTGAAGAAATTGTGGTTATGTATTTCATTCGAAAATGTCGCTAAGCTCGTAATCATCACGTCCTACATTACCAAAATTTTGTAAGACTACCTAATTTTCATGTTTTGAAACATATTCATGCAAAAAAATATAGAGTAACACATACTTCCAAACGTATTTGGGGCAAGGAATTGTGCATCGGAACAATAGGATGATTTTTTGTTGTAGAACATTTTTGGTATTATTTTAAATGTTATGGCCAAACGGATTGCTGAAATGGAAGTGTTGACGAACAATATTTCCTTTTTCTTAGTAACACGAAGTTAGAAAGAAAAATATTTCGAATGTATCAAAAGAATCTTAATTTGTTTAGAATTAATTCGTAATCGATTCGGTAAGCACCCAGGTAGTGATCTCATATTAAATTTTGGATGATCATCTGCCTAGACAGTGCTACTATTCCTCATAAGAGGCCCAGATGTCCATCTTAAAAACGAGCCCTAGACAGCCTCTTATGAGCACAATTGTAGTGAATTTCTTTTGAAGGTTTCGAAATAATTGTGGTAATATGATTTTGATTACCATAATTGAATTATTAACACATAGTCAATAATTAATTATTCATTAATTTTTATTAGATTTGAAACAAATTCTCTAATAAAATTAATTTTCTATGCCACAGACATGCTCGGAAATTTAAATATGTGCACTTAGATATAATTTAATTTATAAGACATATATGCATGCTTTAAATTAAAATTGCACCTAGCAAAAATTTAATATAAACTAAACATGCATTGCTAGGAGATAAGAAGAATTTAAATTAATTGCACTAAGAAGGTATCCCAGACTCTTTAGGAAAGAGCAGTGCAAAAATATCTATGTTGCTGATGCAGGTCAATGGATCAACGATGTCTGGATCTGACGCTGGAGGTGGAGCAGGGCCATTCTGGACTCTGAGCAAGCAGACCTGGCTGAATTGGCACACACTCTACAAACCATCTATCCCAACCCTTTCACGGAGGACAAGTATGTCTTCAGGCTCAGCAGGCATGGAGTTTACATGGTCAGAGGTGCCTATAGTACAATTATCTCAGGTATGCAGCACACCTTCTCAAGCGCGCACCTTTCACTTACTAAGATCATATGGCATAGCTTTGCACTGAAAAAAATTTGCATTTTTGCTTGGAAACTAATCCAAAATGCAATACCAACAAAAGCCATCTTACAGAGGAGAAACATCATAGATGCAGGGATGGAGATTTCTTGTCCTCTGTGCAGATCTGCGGATGAGACTGTCACTCATCTATTTTCTGAATGCACATTCTCTGTTAAGCTCTGGCAAGCCATCTCCTCCTGGCTATCTATACCATCAACATCGCTATCCCTAATGCCCTGGTCATCCCATCCCTGCTGGAGCATTCTGTGAGTGTCCCTCATGGCGTGAACCGATCTGCCTGGAATTCAATCTGGTTGTCTACAGTATGGTCCATCTGGAAGGACAGAAATAAATCTCATTTTACCTCATCTTCATCTCATTTTTCTATCCTTCTCTTTGGTATTCAATGTGGAACGTGGCAATGGTTGCAAGCTAAAAGACTACCTAAATTGTTCCCTTTTAGTCTGACAGATTGGCTAATGCATCCACTGGCATGTCTACATTTTCCATCCTAATGGCAAGGCGTTGCTGCACCACCTCTACCTGATCTTATATTCAAGTCATCATTGATCACAGAGCATACTACTGATCTTACAGAGATTCTACCGTTGAATCTGCCTACGTACTGTATGGCTCTCATTCTATTCTCTTGTGATACATGATAGGTTCAGGTAGCACTGATATAGAGGTGAGCAACAACCAGTCAGTCAGGTCCACCTTAACCATTAAATCAGCATCACTGAAGTGCACTCTCCAGCACTGTGGTTATCAGGGAGTCCATGCCCTTTGACCTTCTCTTGAGTCTAGAAAGCTCGTTCACTTCATTACATTGTGCACTCAATCCAGTACAGGTTAGGTGCCAGCTCGGGACTACAGCTTCCTCATAGGCCTTCTGTATGGAAAGTACTCACACCAGCTGGATAGAGCTCAGCTCTGTTCATCAAACAGAGCTCAGTTCATAGTTTGAAATGAACTGCTAGACAATAAGATAGATTTGGAAGTGCCAATCCAAACGAGAACCATGCTGCAAGCATGGGTACATGAATTGATAGTGTTGATGTTTCATGTAAATGGTGGTTCAATCAATCATTACAATGACCATTGCACAAGAGAGCAATTACCCTTAGCTAGCTTCACAGAAAATTATTTATGTGCAAGGAGTTCGCCTTCATATGTAAATACACACGATGTATGGCCATTGTGAAACCACCTTTAGGCAGAAGACTACTGAAGCTTTGTTGTCTAATCGGGAGCCTGTTCTCGATTCTCGGTTTTTCCTCGTAAATATTTACTCTCTATATATAAACTTGGCCTTCCAAAAAAAAAAAATTAATTTCTAATTCATGCATACTATAATTATTTAACACATAAATAAATATTGGGCATTTTAAACATTTTGTAAACATAGAAAATGTTTTAAATTTTTAAATTTCTAAAAATTTAGGAATAATTTAATGAAATGGGCCGCTTTCGTAGCCCATATATAAAAAGGGGTGGGAATGTGCCTGTTCGCGGCCCATATCCCACCTGGGTTCTCGATTTGGGCCGTTTTAACGGCCCAAAATCGAGAACAGATCCGCTGGTTGGAACCCGCCCGAATTTTTTATATTATTATTAAAAAAGAAAAAAATTAAAAAATATATAAAAGGAGGGCCGCAAGATTAGGGTTTCGTACTCGAAACCCTAATGCGGTGTGCAAAGGTTTCCTTCGCCCACCCGCGCCTCCCGCCGGAAAATCCGGTGGGTTACCTTCCAAAATCACATATTTCCGCGATTTGTTGCATTATCGTGTGATTTGTTTCCGATTTTTGCTCGATTGTTGCGATCTTCGCTTTCGCCCGCCGATTTTCGCTCGATTTTGTCTCACCGTCGTGTTTTCGCCGTCCAAATGATGAACGGAGCCGTGGGAGGAGATGTTTTTCGGTGTTTATGGTCTGGGGCGGTCGAAAACAAATGCCATTTTTCGCCGTGAAAAGTGAAGTTTCCGGCAATAAACGCACTCGGTCGGTGGCACGTGACTCACACGTGCTGCCCCGGGCGGCGTCTTCCGTCGATTCGTGGCTAGATCTGAAGCCAACGCCGAAAATGGGTCCTTCACGTGGTCCACGCGCCGTCGTGCGCCTTGGTGCTGGCGTGTGAATTGCACGCGCTGCCCGTGATGTGTCTGAAGGACGTCGGCGCGACGAACGGCGACGGCGGGCAACGGCGTTTCGCAATTTCGACTGGAAAAAATAACGACAAAAACGGTTAATTATTTGAACGAATCAGATAATAGTAATAAAGAAAATAAACGAATTAAGGGCCTGTTTTGCGCCGCCTTCTTAAAATTATAATTGGCATATAAACACCTTTTTTTTTTAAAAAAAAATGAGTGTTTTGCGCAGCCAACCTTCTACTACTTGTTCTTATTTTAAGAAGGTAAACCTTCTAAAAAAATAAGCACCTCCTGACATGCTTTTTTTTTTCCTTCTAAAAAAAACACCTCAATCCCGACACGGCGGCGGGGCTCTTGCACGAGGGTGTGTGGGGGGCTCCGGCGACCGGCGGCGGCAGCCTCCGCCACGGCGGGTCCGAAAAATTCTGGACCCTCCGAGACACCTCTATTCTAAAAATAATTATCGTTTAAATACTTGCGTAAAACACCACCCTTCTAAATATAAGAAGAAGTAGTAGAAGAAGGTCGGCGCGAAACAGGGCCTAAGTTTGTACCCATTTCCTCTAACATGAAATTGTAGCTTTGTCCCTTAATTGTAAAATCTACAACATTACTAGGACGGATTTTTATTTATCTCATTCAACAACATTTAAACATCCACTCTACTTACTCTAGATTTTAAATTGATCTCTCGTAA
The DNA here is from genome assembly GCA_028565015.1 of Pinguicula moranensis. NCBI lineage: Eukaryota > Viridiplantae > Streptophyta > Magnoliopsida > Lamiales > Lentibulariaceae > Pinguicula > Pinguicula moranensis. The sequence continues at coordinate 5,368 of JAOWBN010175852.1, forward strand.
TGTTTTTTCTAGTAAGCAGCTAGGACAGACTCTGTCTCCCTGTCCTAAGGGGCTCAGGGCCCTATCAAAAAATTTAAGTCTAATTGTTTTTGGACCCATTAACCCTTGATAATTAAGCCTTCACCCCCTCTGCTTCTTATAATTCTCCCCCCACCCCCCTCAATAAATCTTTGCAGACTGATCGATTACAATTAGCCTTTAAAATTGAGGCAAAATAAAGATTAGGGTTTAATTAATCTGACCGTCTAATTTTGATCGTGTGGCCCCTCGCCTCACTTTAAGATTCAATTTCAAGCCAAGATTTTTTTTTGATAAGCCAAATTTAAAACGAAGATTCAAAAAATAGTTAATGCCAAGATACGGAAATCAAATGTTCTGGCCATGTCAACGGATGATTAATGAGCTTCAGCAATGATAGACCCTGTTGAATATTTGCTAATAATTACTATTAATGTTTTGCCAAATATAATATTAATCTACTTTATTAATAATTTTAAATTTGCAAATTAAAGAAAGCCATGTTCAAGTTGTTATGATGGAGCAAGTTGGGCTAGTGGGCCTTATTTGGTGCAGAGGCCCAATTCAAGAAACGATGGAGTACACGATTTCCGGCCCACGAGCATCTTTTCTTCAGGCTGAGTATTTTGCTTAAAATTATTCAATATATTTTTTTTTATCATAACATAACCATCTTTGCTTGATTGGAATATATCTATCATTATGATTAATCCTTAATAGAAATAATTGTTCCACATAGGCGATAAACACAATTTGAACTTAATTATAAAGGGATTTGGATCAACAATATATTGTGTCTAGATGCTAAGCCTAACTCACGGCTGTGCCCAGACCCATCAAAAATATTTTATGGGATGCGTTGGCTAATTTTTACATATAAGAGACTTAAGTTTTTTAATAACCCATAAAATGATCTGAGGAGGAAACCCACCCAAAAATATCTACTAAACTTTTTTTGGGTAATACTAATACATAATCTAGTAAACCTACATACAGACACTTCTATCATCACCAAATCATGGAACATTGGCACCCTTTTTATGAATTTACTTAAAGCTAAAACATATTTTTTTTGGATAATTTAAATATTGTATTTCCATCAAATGCAATGTAACTGTACAGTCGGTATCATCTTTACCGTGCTTCAAAAAGCTAAAAGGTTAAAACTTATGTATTTAGCGTTACCGAATAATGCATGTTTCTCCCGCCTACGTGATATTTATTTTGGTATTGATGTCACAAGTTGACTTCCCTTTTTGTGGTGGGATTTGAAAGGCAAGGTTCATGAAAAAAAAAAATACGTTGAGGTTGAGATTGACCAACTCATTAATGGCTTTACCTAAGCAGGGGGAACTGGGAAGACTTCTGGCTGGCTAGCTACATACCTTAATTACCATTGAATGGCACAACTTCAATAGTACCTTTAAGACAAGGAGGGACCTTCAAGCCAGTTTTACCATTCAATGTTATTTTCTATAAACTGAAAATTTGTTCTTCAGTTTTGAAGGCTCGCTGAACTTCTTCAGTTCACTGACTGAAGTTTCAGAATCAACAAGAAAAAGAAGATGCCAAACTGTAACTTACGGCTCAGTTTCACCAAATCAAAAATTAGGGCAAGTTATTCGCCAATGAATGGCTTTATATACATGTCTACTTGGTGCCAATTTACTTGTACAGTGTAATACTAACTAAGCTAAGTAATTGTGTAAGAAAAATGTGTTTACGTCTTTTTAAGTTGAGGAATGATCTGCTTCCGTTCAATTACAACAGATCCAACGACTGTGATATAACAATCGGTTTCTCTTCATCCATTTGCACAAACACATTACAACTCTGAAGCTGCTTCTGATACATGGTCATCAAAACACTGCTTGTCTTTACATTTTTCCTGAACAAATAATCTACTCTGTATCTTCAACACCCCCTCAAGAGGAGCATTCCAAAGGATCATCTTGGATAAGAGAAACTTAAAAGAGCTCGCAGGAAGGCTTTTAGTAAACAAATCAGCAAGTTGTTGTGAAGAAGACACATGAGTAGGAAAAATGACACCAGCTTTATACTGATCTCGTACCACATGGCAGTCGATTTCAATGTGCTTTATCCTATCGTGAAAGACCGGGTTTGCAGTAATGGCAATTGCAGCCTTACTGTCGCATAACAAAGGCATTGGGAAGGGAGTACCGACCTGATATTCTTTGATCATATAAGTGAGTCATTGGATCTCACGCACGGTAGCTGCCATGGACCTATATTCCGCCTCAGCAGAGGAACTGGATATGGTAGTTTGTTTTTTTTACTTCCAGGATATCAAACTATCACCAAGAAATATACAAAAACCAGTTAAAGAATGGCGTGTGGACTTACATGATCCCCAATCTGCGTCACAATAGGCTTGTAGCTGAGTGGAAGAATTAACAGGATAAAAAAGTCCCAAGTCTCTGTGACCAGTAAGGTACCACAATAACTCTGTAGCAACCTTCCAATGTGACTCATGTGGAGTGTGGACAAACGGACTCAATTGTTGTACAACAAAGGTAATGTCCGGCCATAGTTGAGATATAAGAGTCTACCAACTAATCTTCTGAACTTCTCTGGATTGTGATACAAAGGGGATGTATCAGTGTCTATGGCAGCAAATTGTAGTCCAGAGGGAAGAGGAGTTGGCGCAGTGTTTGAATCAATATAACTTGAGTCACACAGCAGTTCTGTGATGTACTTTTGCTGACTAATGTATAGGACATCCGGGGATCTTGCTAGTTCCATCCCTAGGAAGTAATGAGCTTCACCAAGATCACGGATTGTAAAAGTTGTCTAGAGATAATCCTTGACCTTTTGAATCTGCCTCGGATCAGTCCCAGTTAGCAAAATGTCGTCCACATAAACCAGTAAGTAAAGATGAAGGGCAGAGTTATGCAGAGAGAAGAAGCAGGGATCATGAAGGGACTGCTTGAAACCATAAGCATGAAGTGCATCAGTAAATTTGATATTCCATTGTTTGGAAGATTGCTTCAGACCATACATAGATTTTTTCAACAAACAGACTTCACCCTTCTTTGCCTTTGAGTATCCAAGTGGCGGAGGCATGAAGATTTCTTCATCAAGACAGCCATGAAGGAATGCATTGGTGACATCTAACTGATGAATGGCCCAATCCTTAGAAGCAGCAATAGCCATTAGCAACCTCACAGTCACTACCTTCGCAACAAGACTAAATATTTCAACAAAGTCTTGTCCTTCTTGCTGCGTGTAGCCTTTAGCTACGAGCCTAGCTTTATACCTTTCAACTGAGCCATCCGATTTACACTTCACTGTATAAATCCATTTACTTCCTATTGCTTTCTTCCTAGGCGGCAGATTGGTCAAGGTCCAAGTGTTGTTGAATTCCAAAGCCTCTAGTTCTGTTTCCATGGCCTTGATCCAGTCATTATGTATGGCTTGATTATAGTGCTTCGGTTCATGGACCATAGATAAGTTAGCAACAAACTCATCACGCGCACTGCTAAAAACATAATCCAAATTGGAATGTATGGGCTGATTGAGCAAATCAGATTTGCAGGAGAAGTAAGTAACATAGTCCTTAAGTAGTACAGAGGGTTGCCTGATTCTCTGACTTTGCATGATTAGAATCTGAGGTAAGTTTTCGAATGAAGGATTAGTCAAGATATTTATATCTTCAGTAGGTAATGGTCTAAGGCTTTGATCCAAATGATTTGTATGTAAAAGAGGAACATCAGTATGACATAGATCATCAAAGCTGGCAGATTCTGGGAATTCATAATATTTTTCCAGATTGACATTTGGACGGTGATTGTCTCCAATGGATGAATTGATAGAGTGTAAAGCAGGGAATACAGACTCATGGAAGAGGACATCTCTTGAAACAAGAATTCGCTTTTGATTAGGAACATACACCTTATAACCCTGATGACCCACCTTGTATCCCACAAAGTAACCTTGGAAAGATCTTTGGTCAAGTTTATCCTTTGGCCGAGATTTATGCAGGACATAACATAAGCAACCAAAAGTTCTGAGGGAGGAAATATCTGGCTGTGACTTATATAGAACTTCAAATGGAGATTGCCATTTTAGTATGTGGCTAGGCCAACAGTTAAGAAGGTAAGTATCCGTGAGAATGGCTTCATCCCAAAATGTTTTAGCTAAGTGAGATTGGAACAGAAGGGCTCGAGCTATAGAAGCAAGCTCCTATGTCTTCGTTCTACAATCCCATTTTGTTGGGGTGTGTAGGGGCAGCTGCGTTGGTGGTTTATTCCAAGTGTAGAAAATAGATTTTTGCATTGGGAGTTTGTGAATTCAGAACCATTATCAGTGCGTATGGTTTTGATGTTCTTGCCATATTGTGTATGCACATTATTGAAGAAGTTGGAGAGGAGACGGTGAACTGTGTCTTTGGAATGAAAAAGAAATGTCCAAATGCACCTACTTTTATCATCCACAAGTGTGAGGAAGTAATAACAATTTGTCAGTGAAGGAATTTTGTACGGACCCCAACAATCAGCATGAATAAGATCAAAACATTCTTGTGATTCACTAGTACTCAAAGTGTACGGTTTACAAGTTTGCTTAGCCAAAGGACAGATTGTACAATAGAAATCTTGCCCCTCAGTTACAGATTTCAGGGGCTCAATGTGTCTCAAAATATATAGAGATGGATGGCCAAACCTCTTGTGCAATAGATAAGGAGTGAGCATAGTACACGCTCTATTTACATCTGCTGAAGGTTTAATACAAAATAAGCTGTTGAGCAAGGGAAGTTGAGGTTGAAAGGCTTTGTACATGCTGAAGCAGTGTGGGATGAAAGGATGCCTCACGCAGAACATACAGTTCCTTGATCACCAATCATACTGCAAGGATGAGGCCTGATTTAAGGTCCTGAAACACGCAAAATGCAGGCAGGAATGAGCAAGAGATGTTAGATTGTTTCAAGAGTTTTCTAACTGATAAAAGGTTATGCTAGAAGGCTGTAATGTACAAGCAGGATTTCAGCTTAAAGGAGTTGGATAACAAAACATCTCCATGACAAGGGGCAGATTTAATAGTACCATCAGGTAACCATACTGGGGTAAAACTTTTGAAAGTGACAGGATGAAGGATCATGCTTAAATCAGTGCACATATGGTTTGTTGCTCCCGTATCTATGATCCAGTCTCCCTTCATCAACTCATGGCTACTGCTATTCATTAAAAAAGGGTAAGAATTTGTACCTGCAAAATCATCAATATGTTCCATGTTCACGAACATTCTCTCTTGCTGCTGGTCTGCTCCCTTTTCTTTTGTCAGTCTTGCAATGTCTCTCTGCATCTGTCCAAGGACATCATATAGGTGACCAACATCTTCACTCTTGTAATCAAGCGGTGTTGCACCCCATTGCTGGTCTGCTGAAGTATTTTCTTGATAAGCAGCAGTATGCTATTTTCCCTTCTGTTTTTGTGGGCCTTTGAGTTGGTAACACTGTTCTATAACATGTCCTTTTTTACCATAGTGGCTGCATTCCGGTCTACCCTTTAGTTTATAACAAACATCAACAGTATGGCCACTACGCCCACAGAAGCTGCATTCCAAGCCATTCTTATCGTTTTGTCACCTTTTCCTCTGTTCCAAGTAGCTGTTCTAGTCATGTTTGCTACATTCAAGTCTTCTGCACCCGTGGCCATGTTGATACTAATCTGGCGATGCTTCTCAGCTATAGCTATTAAGTTGTAAACTTTGTTAAGATGTGGCAGAGGATCAATACTGATAATCAGACTTCTATCACGATCATATCAGTCATTTAATCCCATTAGGAATTCATGACTCTATCTTCGTTTTCTCTCTGTTTCAGCATTGCTCCGATTTCTCCATCAACATGTGGCAAAGGTCTTAACTGATCATATTGATCCCAGACCTGTTTAAGTCTACCAAAGTGTTTACCTATAGTGGTTGTACCTTGTCGCAGAGTTGCCACAGTTCTCCTTACCTCCAAAAAGATGCGGTAAGCTTGTTGTGCCAAAACGCTGCTCCAAATCCTGCCATAACTGCCTTGCATCATGAATAAACATGAACTGTTTCATGAGGTCCGGCACCATAGATCCTTTGAGCCACGAGCAAACTAAGCTGTTAGCTCTTTTCCATTTCAGAAAAAGCTTGTTGTCCTCTTTCAGTTTCTGCAGTGTCCCGTCTACCAATCCAACTTTTAACTTAGCTTCAAGGGCTGATTCTATGGCGCTTCTCCATATCAAATAGTTTGTTTCATTTAGCAATATTCCAACAATTTGAGTGTCACGACTGTCACTTCCGTGAACTTGTAATTGTTCTTCAACGAAGTTGTTGGCAGCCATGATCTATCTCAATAGCTCTGATACCATATAAATTGAAAGTTTGTTCTTCAGTTTTAAAGGCTCGCTGAACGTCTTCAGTTCACTGACTGAAGTTTCAGAATCAACAAGAAAAATAAAATGCCAAACTCGCCAATGAATGGCTTTATATACATGTCTACTTGGCGTCAATTTACATGTACAGTGTAATACTGACCAAGCTAAGTAATTGTGTAAGAAAAATGTGTTTACTTCTCTTTAAGTTGAGGAATGATCTGCTTACGTTCAATTACAACGGATCCAGCAGCTGGGATATAACAATCGGTTTCTCTTCGTTCATCTGCACAAACACATTGCAACTCTGAAGCTGCTTCTGCTTCTTATACATGGTCATCAAAACACTGCTTGTCTTTGCATTTTTTATCAACAAATAATCTGCTCTGTATCTTCAACATTTTCTTACAGGCAAAATTAGGTAGATATGTTTATTTTTTTATTATCATTATTTTGTTTATCAGCTAAGCTAAGCTACATTTATTTGTTTAAAAACAAATACCATTACATTGTCAATGGGACCAAATTAAAAAATAAAAATTTTACATATAAATTTGTTTTTTTTTTAAATCTTGTGGGGACAATGGCCCCCCAGGTCCCCACTCCCTTAGCCTCTGGTTAGGGTGTTCTTTTTTGAATTTGTAGCATAAGTTTTATATTTTTCGTCATTTTTGTTGGAATTTTCATTTTTATGTTTTATTTATATACTAAACTGTACATGCAGGCTCAATTTTGGTTTACAAAACAAAACACAGATATATTATCAGTTGTCTCTCGAAATCAGCTTGTGAGTAAACTATGTTCAGGAGTTTTTATTTTTTATGGTAGAGCTCCCAAAGTTGTCTTTTGATTAAAGCAGCAACCGCCTATGGGGGTGTGGGCTGTGTTGGATTGCAGACGACATCATTTTGTGCGAGCCAAACTCTCTAAGTCATTACCAGCCGGATAAGCTGCCACTCCTCTTATATTTTCTTTGTTTTTGTTGCAGCTATCGTGGAGGGTAATGCTGACTGAGGGATCTTTATGTAGTTTAAATTGTAGCCCTAGCCAGGAGTAGACTTTCTTCCATAGCTTGCTTGACCAATTACAACACCTGAGTATATGATTGACTGATTATGTTTCTTCATTGCATAATTTGCAAGTCAACTGTTGTTGTTGCTGAATTATCACTCTCATGTTTCATCTACATCTACAAATTGTCCATAGTAGGTACATGATTTTGGAGGGCCTTCCAGCCGAAAGCGGAGATTTTCTTTGGAATTTTGGAGCTCCACAACCTGCAAAGAAGATAATTAGTGTGTGTGGGGGTGGGGGTGGGAGATTTGTCATTTTATCTCTGAATATTTCTTTGTAGGCCATATTGACTGTATAATCGCCTTGAGGGTTTTAGAGTCCATCTCCATCTATCTAGTTCATCAATCAATTGAAATTCAGCTAGTGTGTTTAATAAAATCCTAAGTGATATATCTTCATAGATGAAGAGCTTTCTTAGCCATGGCCACGACCATGATCCCCATGTTCCTTCCGCTATGTATTAGTTCGCTATATGAATACCCTTTTCTATAGCAACCATATATAATCTGTCAAATTGGACACAAAATCTCACTTGGCCACATCATTGAACTTCCCAAAATAGGGTTTCTCCACCATTTCACACTTCTATCTTGTGTGCTGTCACATCCAACTCCCTAATCTTAGGCTTGATAGGATTACTTTCCACCAATATGTTTAGTGTCTCAGCTAAGTACCTTTATTTTCAAAGTAGACGGCTCCACTGAATTCTCCATATTTCTAAATAAGAATCAGTCTCCAATCTCCTTTAGCTCTTGTCAATAATCTCCATCCCCATTTGCAATATAGAGCTTCGTTGAAGCTCACAATATCAATCACTCCAAAACCTTCATTACTCATCTGTTGCACTATGTTGGACAAAATAGTCCAAGATTAATTAATTAGGGCAATTAAGTAATTATTCATTTATTATTTAATTCATATTTAAGTAATTGTTTAATTCATTATTAATTAATTAAGAGTCCTAATTAAGGTATAGATTTACCAGAATTCTATTCCCACCATATAAATAAGTCATGCTAGACGCCAATTTTTGACACACCAATTATCTATTCTCATGTGCTGAGAACCCAAAACAAATATAATGTTCTCCCGAATTGCTTTCTAATCATCTATGAAGGAGATATTTGAGTTCGTGAATTATAAGAGGATTCTGGTAGCCTCCCGATTTGTGATCGTGATATAATCATTTGAAAAGACTATAGTTTTATACACTTTTGCTAATTTATTAGATTCGTTTTACAGATCTATTCAAATCTATAGTGGTATCAAAGAAAGGTTTTCGATATATGATTATGTTTGTTTTCATTAAAGTTAAACTATTTTTTAACTAATCTATTTTTTTGTTTTGTTTTCTGTACAAAAAATGTCTTTTTGGTTTTCATAATCGATTGTCGTCATCAGACTGATTGTCTCCGTGAACGGCAGCGTGTGTCCCACGCTCCACCTTTGATCATATGCGTACGAACGTATTTTTTCTTTGCATGTCCATCATACAACCGTGCGGTAACGTCAGCCGACCGTTGAACCCATCAAAATTCTTGGCAGGATGATGCGTGTATGTCACACGCTGCCAATTACCGTGCATTCGAGCGTAAAAGTGCACTGAACCTCATTTTCTAGGTTTGCAGTGGTGCGGGTCTGTCACATGCCACAAAATCGAAGACAAAATTCTCAAAATTCGCCACAGTCTTACACTATTCGGGCAAAATTGACCACATTTATGGCGAGAACTGGGAAAATATCCTATTTTGAGAGTTGATCCGAGGGAACAATGGTAGAATACTATATTGTACTGTATGCACGACGACCTGATTGGCTAATTCGAAGTGCATGCCATGGCCATGGCTATGTGGGATGCTCTCAAGGTTGCATACGGCCAAACTTTTGCTATAAGGATCCATACCTTTCATCTGGACTGGTTGCAGTACAAGATCGATTCGAGTCAACCAATACAATGTTGTTCGACCTTAAGGCTGGCGGAATCGATATCTCTGAGTATGAGCAGGTCAATAATGTGATTCATTCACTACCTGATGACAGGGAAGATAGACGATGGACTCCATTTAAGACTCTGATGTCCAATGTTGTGAGCATCAAGACCTTCTCTAATATAGCTAAGCACCTAGAGCTTGAGTACGAACGCTTGCGAGCTTCTGGAACCTCTGCCCAAGTTTAGGCTACTCACGGGGAAAACCTAAGAGGAATAGAAAATGGATTGTTGATTCAGGAGCGAGCCAGCACGCAGTATATGATTGGGCTAGATTTTTCGAGTTTCATTGTTGTGGCACCAGGACGCAAAGCGTTACTATGGGGAACAACAATGAAGAAGATTGCATTGGCATTGAACCTACAAACTCCAACTCAGTAGCGGAAGCACACTGGTACTGCATGACAAAAATCTATGTCCTAAAAGTAAGGTGTTGTTTAGTTTCAGTAGTTTCCTTGTTGCAACTTGGTTTTTCATTTAATTTTCATCCTAGAGGATTGAATATTGAGTACGATGACGATGTGTTTGGTCACAATTTATATAAACATAGGTTTTGTGTTCTTGATTTGAATGATATTTATGATAATTTCAATAGTTCATCCCTTGCCTTAGTTTCCAACGTAGATAACATTTATGAATATGTTAAGTGGCATACTAGACTTGGGCATATTGACCAAGATAGGTTAAATAGACTTGCTAAGTAAAGTCTATTAAACCAACTCAATAAGGCTAAGTTGCCTGTGTCTGAACCTTGCTTAGCTGGCAAGGCTAGCAAGAAGCCTTCCTGTAAGGTTTTTGGATTTTCAAATTCACTAAATTTAATCCATTCTCACATTTCGGACCCATGAATGTGAAAGCACATCATGGAGCTTCTTACTTAATAACCTTCATAGATGACTACCTACGTCTTGGACACGTGTATTTGTTGTCTCATTGTTACAAAGCACTTGATGTGTTCAAACGTTATGCAGTAGAAGTAGAGAACCAGTTGGAGTAAAAACATTATGCACCCTACTTGACATGGTTAGGTCAATGATGGCGCAAACCAACCTACATATTTACTTTTGGGGAGATGCATTGCTCAAAGCAACATACATGCTCAATAGATTCTCAAGTAAGAGTGTGTCTACCACATCATATGAGTTATGGAATAGAAGGAAGCCTATCCTGGACCATATGCGACCATGGGGTTCAACTGGTCATGTGCGCAACCCTACCCATTAACATGCCAAGCTTGGTCCACAAGCAACCAATAGGATGATCCTTCGATACCCCGAGCATTCCAAAGCAAATGTGATGTTCGGAGAACACCCAAATGGGGACATGGCTGAAATAGATAGTCGAAATATCAAATTTCTTGAGGATCAATTCCTATATATCGGTGAAGTCAAAAAGGACAGTCAGTTGTATCAGTTGCAACGAGGCTTGCTAATATCTCTTGGTAAGAGGGAGAGTATGTATCATCAATTCACCCAGGATAGTGCAATTCCATCCGTGAAAAGTGAAACTTTTTCAAACAATGAGGATCAACATGAAAGAGAGGTAAGTCCTCAACCTTTCATGCCTAAGAATGAGATTGATTTTCAAAAGCTATACCATTACAATGTAACTATGAGCCTCACAAACCAGAGGGTTAGTGAGAGAAGCCTTCTCACATCGTCAGCCCCACGAGCCAAAGGTCAAGTGGATGTAGATCCCCAATTAGACAAGTAGAAGATTCTAAACTTCGAAGGAGTGAACACGGAAGAATTCCTCGATGATATTTTTAAATCGAAGAAAACTTTTTTTTTTTTATGGAAATAGAAGAGTCTGCCTCTTATGATAAGGCCATGGACTCACCAGATACAGAAAAATGGCTAAGTGCCATGAGGGATGAGATAGACTCAACGTACCAAAATGAGGTATGGAACTTGTTGATCTCCCATACGCCAAAAACCAATTGGATGCAAGTGGGTATTCATGGTTAAACGTGGTGCAAATGGATCAATCGACAAGTTCAAAACCTGACTCATGGTGAAAGGTTTCACCCAAATCGAGGGTGTAGACTATGAAGGGACATTTTCTCCTGTGGCGAGAATTGCCTCTATTCGCCTGCTTCTCGCCCTTGTCACCTATTTGGATCTTGAGTTATTCTAAATGGACGTAAAGACTATTTTCCTCAATGGATCACTTGGGGAAGAGATCTGCATTGATCAACCTATTGGCTTCATCTCAGCAAACCAAGATGACAAGATATATCGTCGTAAAAGATCTGTATATGGTCTTAAACAGTCTTCAAGATTGTGATACTTGAGATTTCATGAAGCCATTAATTTGTTTAGCTTTACCATGATAGATGAGAGCCACTGCGTGTATGTTCAAAAGACAAAGGAATGAATCATGTTTCTCTTCTTATAAGTCGATGCCATACTACAAGCTGGAAAAAACATAGGAATGATCAACATCACTAAGAAATGGTTATCTTCCATCTTGGAGTTGAAAGATATGCGTGAGGCCAGGTATGTCCTAGGTCTGCAAATCATCAGAAATCATCCAAAAAAGCTGTTGGGTCTGTCCCAATAAGAATATATAAATAAAATCTTAGAAAGATTTAGAATGCATTACTCCAAGCCCATTGACACCCCTGTAAAAAAGGGTTTGGCATTTAACCTCAATTAATGTTCGAAAACAGACAAAGAAAATGAACAAATGAGCATTGTCCCCCATGCTAGTGTCATAGGGAGCTTGATGTATGTCATGTTATGTACACGATCAGACATCTGCTTTGCGGCTAGGTTGGTGAGCCTTTACCGAAGCAATCTGTGGCCTACTCACTGGCAAATAGTCAAGAGAATCTTTCTTTACCTTCATGGAACATTCGATCTAATCCGATGTTACAAAGTAAGAGACCTACGATTAAAGGGGTTCACATATGCCGATTGGGGAGGTGATTTGGATGAGTGCAAGGAGCCATATCCTGGTGGAGGAGCCATATCCTGGTGGAGGGGCCATATCCTGGTGCACCAAGAAGCAAGACTGCATCGCTTTGTCAACTATGGAAGCAGAATATGTTGCATGCAACATAGCCGTGCAAGAGGCACTATGGTTTAAGAGTTTTCTACAGTACCTCAATTTGACTTTGAGGCCCGATGATCCTGTAGAAATGAATTACGATAATACTGCAGCAATTTAGTTTGCCAAGGATCTAAAGTTACATAGAAAGATAAGGCATATTCGGAGACATTACCACTTTGTTCGAGATACTGTCTATTTCTAGTATATTTCTACCAATAAGATGATCGCCGATCTAATGACCAAACCCATTTCTAGAGATGTATTTAGAACTCATATCATGAGTCTAGGATTTCTTATTTTTTGATCACATCTTGTAATGATAAGGACATATTTTTTGATTATGAAATGAAATTATTATTTTATTTTCATCAAGCATTTGTTGGTGCATGCAATCAAATTAGGCACAAGAAATGTCACGAGGTTTTATGATTGTCCTTATCATACGGGTAGTCGCCCTTATGCATGTGCAACATGAAGAATTGGACTGTTATATGTTATGAACAGTCCTTTCAGTATGCTTGAAATGAGATTTTAAGTGAATTAGATGTGGGTTTTAACCTCAAAGCCGAATGTAGAGGATAAGAAAACTTAGTGTATTTATCCAAGGTTACGATTCACATAACATAAGTAAGTGAGATGCCCAAGTGAGCGAGAGTCATGCCATGACACACATATCATACTGTGTGTGCCAAAGAACAACCGTTGTGAAAATGATAAAAGAATCCCCTGATTGTCATTGTGTGGTCACACAGATATACGTTTGTCCATCTAAACATTACCTTTTGACTTAGAGCTCTGACTTGAAGTTAAGGCTTGATGTTGCTACTTTAGGATGTCATTCAAGAGCTCGAATCTATACAGTCCAATGGACCATGTAGGAAAGTAATCGAGTCGATATGGATGGTCATCAGCCTTTACAGAGCAATCTGTCTAACTTCACCATATTTGTCATGGCGGTTACATCAAGTATGTAATCAGATATTGTAGAACTTAAAGGGATGAGTAGCTATCGGTGATGCGAAGAGGATTTGGGGTATCGTCACTTTGAAAATGTCCTATTAGTTAGATGATGATTTAATATGACACTGTTCGTTGGGAATTTTTTTTAAAAACTATATTTTGTGGTACGATTTGTGTAGCCGAGTGGGAGCTATTGGACAAAACGGTCCAAGATTAATTAATTAGGGCAATTAAGTAATTATTCATTAATTATTTAGTTCATAATCAAGTAATTATTTGTTAATTATTTTATTCATTATTAATCAATTAATTGTCCTAATCAAGGTAGAGATCTACCAGGATTCTATCCCCACCATATTAATAGGTCGTGTTAGACGCCTATTTTCGACACACCAATTCTCTATTGTCATGTGCTAAAAACCCAGAACAAATATAGTGTTCTCTCAAACTGCTGCATAATCATCTCTGGATGAGATATTTGAGTTCGTGGATTAATCGTGACATAATCATTCGAAAAGACTACGATTCTATACACTTTCGCATTGAAGGTATGAATTCATTCTCGTATTCAATTATTTATTAGATTCATTCTACAGATCTATTCAGATCTACACACTACTTGGTCCCAAACTACCCGTAAATCTTTTTTCTTATCAACAAAGTCCCACCCCATAGGGAATTATTCAACAATCTGTTGATCAATGTGATGACTACCTTTGATTTTTATTCAATAATTTGTTGATCTATGTGATGACTACCTTTGGTGCCTCGTACATGGATAATAATAGATTGGCAGGTGGACCCGAACTCCTTTAATTCAGACTATCCTTCCTCCAAATGGCAGGAAATAATTTTTCCAAGTAGAGAGCCTTTTTTGTATTGTTCGTGTGACCGGATCCCAGGCTGCATATTTGCACCTAAAGGTAAACCTAGATAATGGAGCTTGGCCTACTTGGCAATGGTGGATTTGAGAATTTTTTGAAGTATAAGTTATATATTTTTCGACTTCAACCCTTGAAAAGAATTTCTAAATCCGTGACGTGAGGCCTTTCCCATTGAAACTTTGAAACTCTGCTTTTATTTATTTATTAGAGTTTGGCACACCAAAGTATTCACTCTAATTTTATTGTAAAGCGATTTGAAATCAGATTGAAAGTTCTTGATTCTAAAAAAAATTGAGATAAAATCAAAAGTTCTTGATCTAGATATTGAGATCAAATTGAAATTTCTTGCAGGATATAAAAATGATGGAGACAGGAGAAGATGGCTACACATTAGAAGGTAGCAAAGAAGGCAACTACACTGTTAGGGCAATACACAAAGAGATCACTGCAGGTATACCACCAGTCTTCACAGCTGAAGAAGCAAGAGATCTTCACTGCATCTGGAATAGATTCTCACCAAAGAAGACATCCTTTTTCGCATGGACACTACTATAAGATGCATTGCCAACTAAGGAGATGCTACAAAGGAGACATGTCATACCTGAAGGCCATGAAATAAACTGCACTTTATGCCATACAAAGCAGGAGACATTTGAGCACTTATTCACAAAATGCAAAAGAACTTTACAGGTCTTGAAGGCAATGAAGGAATGGCTATCCTGCTCGGAGGTTGATACTCTAAGTGATCAACATGCACCATCACTACAGACTTTTGGTGGAACAACACCACTAGCAACGAACATAGATGCCTGGAAATCCATTTGGATAGCTATGACCTGGACAGTGTGGAAATTAAGGAATCATGCACATTTTCATGACATGGAGCTGAACATACAAAACATAGCTCAAAAAAATCAGAGGAATACATGATTATGGATCAAAGCTAGAAGACCAGAAGGGTCCTTCTCCTACTCAATAAATGACTGGCTATTGCAACCTCTCATCTGCCTACATTTTGAAACCTGAGTAATGGACTTGTAAAGGATAGAGTAGAAGTAGAAAATCTGTAGGCCAAGGAATGAGGCTCTCATCAATACATATGACAAAGCACATGTTGGGGATTCAAGTAGAGCTGTGTACCAATACTCAAAGTGGGTTGATAAATTGACAGTAAGGACGTTTGAATCCCCATAAGATAAACTAGTGCTGATAAGTTGATGATTATGAACTTACAGCTGAGTTGTGTACCAAGCCCGACAATAGACTTAATATGTTGACAATTATGAAGTTTGGCGAGTCATGGACCAGCATAGATCAATCATAGTAGAGATGAGTGAGCTCTCAAATAATGGCCACACATATCCGCACCTGAGCTATCCCTAAACAGTGGAAGAACAAAGGAAAACGCTATGAAAGAAGAACTATAACTATATAACTTCCTAATATGTTGATGACTATGACCTATAAAGCTTAGTTGTGTACCATAGGACTGATATGTTGACAACTATGAAGTTTGGGGAGTCATGCACCAACAATGGGGGGAAGGGTGCCCGCGATCACACTGAGCTAAGGACTATACTGTTCCATAACCAAGCTACAATGATGGAGTAATCCTATTTGATTTCTTTAGACATAGAAATATCAGTTGTTTCCAGAAAACATTGTAACCATTACCCTGTACAGTTTTATTTTCTTAATGAAATTTGGCTTAACAAAAAAAATGGTGCATTCAAAGCTCTTTAGCAAATCATTTC
The DNA here is from genome assembly GCA_028565015.1 of Pinguicula moranensis. NCBI lineage: Eukaryota > Viridiplantae > Streptophyta > Magnoliopsida > Lamiales > Lentibulariaceae > Pinguicula > Pinguicula moranensis. The sequence continues at coordinate 21,464 of JAOWBN010175852.1, forward strand.
GCCATCCGAAGTTAGTCTCATTACTATTTATTTAAATGTCGAATAATATTTGATATTGAAATATTAGAGGTCTATGTACGTCCAAAAAAACATTTAAAACCGTTGACAAATAAATTCCAAGTGTGTTTGTTTGCAATAGAGGAGCCTTTCAAGTCTCCAAATCAAATGGGTAGGTTAGCACTTTTAACTCAATGTCCTAACTATGTTGCTAATGAGAAGGTGAATGGGAAATTATGGATTTTCTGGAAATAGGAGCACGAGTTTGTAATAGTGAGTATGTGCGCACAGGCGATCACCGATTGGTACAAAAAAGATGACAGATCCCTTCAGTAACCTTTGTTTACGGAAGATGTGATTATACACAGAGAAGGGAATTATGGCAATACTTGATAGCCTCCCAACCTCGGAATAGTCCATGGATGGTTCTTGGGGACTTTAATGCCATTCGATCAAACATGGAGAAATGTGGGGGCTCAACTCACCCCACTCTACCAATAAGAAAGTTTAATGACAACCTGAATAATTGTGCGCTTGTAGAGTTACACTTAAGAGGGTAGGAGTTTTCATGGTGTAGCATACACACGTGTACAATGAGGATTACGGGAAAAATTAGACAGAGTACTAATCATTAGTAAATTTTTGGGTTGGAAAGAACATGCCTCATACTCCCTCCTTCCTAAGAAATCATCAGATCACAAGCCAGTGGTGGTTACCCTGGAGGACCAGCACTGTAATTATGGCACCAAACACTTTATATTCCTTAATATGTGGACTAGCAGCGACTCTTTTAACCCCTTGTTTAAGGAACAATGGAACTCAGTGATACATGAGGATAATATGTTAAATCTGGAACCATGAGAATTCAACTTAGGGAATGGAACAAGACCCACTTCGAACGAGTAGAAAAAAAATAGTAACTGGAACTTCATATGAAGCAAATCAAAGTGGAGCTAAAAGAAGAATTTGACGACATGCTAGATGCAAATTAACGGCCAAAATAGCGGAATGACTTGAGTGGGAAATAGGGAATCATCCAGATTAGCATAGATTACCAAAACAAAGTGGTTAAAAGGGGGGATCGAAACTCAAAATTCTTCCATGATACCTTCAATTCAAAAAGAAACAAACCATATGAAGCTTCAAGATGGGGAGATCTTAATCGGTACCAAAAGGATACATGAGGAAGCGGTCAAACATTTTGAAAATTTGTTAGGCCCGGGAGAGATCACATAATTGGAAAAATGAATTGATATGCAGGACCCCCTTCCTAAATGAAATCAAGGATGCCCTATGGTCTATCCGTAGGAGCAGCGCCCAAGGACCGGATGATGATTTTTTATCAGAATTCTTCAAAGTCATATGGGAGATAATAGGTCGAGGCATAGCAATAGTAATCCCACTGTTCACATCTAACTTGTTGGTGTTGCAATAGTAATCCAGCAATACTATTAGACCATATCATCTTGGCACAAGAGTTCACCCAAAACATTAATATGAAGCAGGCCTAGGGGAATATCATGATTAATTGTATATAGCAAGGCTCATGAAAGAGTCAACTGGTATTTTATAGAAAATGTCCTCTTAGCTAAAGGCTTTAATCACGCTGAGGTGTAATGGAGAGAAATGGTTTTCAATTCAGATGAATAGAATAGCTTTGGGATTCTTCCCATCAGGATAGGAACTCCAACAAGGAGATCTTCTCTCCTCCTACATGTCCATCCTCATGAGAGATACGCTCTCTATACTAATAATGCAGGAATTTAGAAGGGGGAACATTAAAAATTTCAATCGATCAATGTGGTCTCCAACCTAATTTATGTAATTAATGTATTATTGTTCTTGAGTGGGGATAGAAGATCTTTGGGCTCCCTCACAAAGATATTGAAAGTTTACTATTACTAGCCCGAACAGAAAGTAAACAAGGAGAAATCAATGGTGTTGCTCGAACAAAATAAGTAATGCAAGAGCAACTAGCATTATTCAAATGACAGGGTATAGGGTAGGACAATTCCCCACAAGTTATCTAGGAACGCCCTTGTTCACAGGAAGGGTTTGTCTAGGGATTTTAGAATCATTGTTGGAAAATATTAACAATAAATTAGTTCGCTGGAAAGGCAAGATCTTATCTCAAGCAGGGATGATAGCTCTGATTACGCATGCTCTTTCAAGCATCCCCATAAACATTCTAGCAGTCATGAGAATCCCTCAGTTCATTCTGATGGAAGTCAGAAGTTGATTGGCAAACTTTCTATGGGGACGAAGGGGGGCAAACAAAAACGCATTGGAGAGTTTGGAAAATTATTTGTAACCCATTTGAGGAGGGAGGACTGGGAATAAGATAATTAAAAGAGGTACAAAATTCCATGGCCATGAAATATTTTTTAAGCTGTAGACAGAAAATATCTTTTGGTGCAAATATTTTTGGGCCAAATATAATAGGAAGAAACACTAACTAAGCATACAAAATCGAGGGGCGGCTCCGAGTTTTGGAAATATGCAATGAGTATGAAGGTAGAGGTGGTGGAGAATACTAAACCATAGTGAGGAAAGGAAACTCTTCTTTTTGGTTCGATTAATAACTGAGTTCGTGCTCCCCTTGCGCAAATGTTGCATAGGTGATTAACAAATAGACCAAGGTGAATGATTTATCGCGAATAAATGATTTGAACCTGGAGCAGGTGAAGGACTCTTTGTTACAAAGGACATGCGAGGAAATAAAACAAATTAAGATCCAAATTTTTTTTGGCAGAAGCAGAGGATATTACCATGGATGTCAGATGAGAGAGAGAAGTTTAGTATGATTTCAGCCTCGAATGCCATAAAAACGAGAGAGCCCCTACAATTGGAACTAAAGAATATATGGAACATGTCGGTACTACCGAAAATGGTTCTATGTGTATGGCGAGTGTGACACAATTACCTACCCTTGGATGGAGACTTTAGGCACAAGGGAGTTAGCTTGGCCTCAGCCTGCGAATGTTGCAACCATAGACAATAGGAAAAAACGATCATGTATTTTCAAGAAGCGGACTAGCGGCAGGGACATGGCAGGGAGCAACTATACTCTTTGGCATCCCAGTTCAATGCTCCAGGCCTAGAAAGGATGAATATGTCATTGGTTTTCATTTGCCCGTAAGGCGAGCCTGAGAGGTTTCTTAGTGGGCACAACTCCTTTGATGATCACATGATGCTTGTATTTGAGAAGATACAAAGCAAGATTTGGGGATTTACTTGATTCTGCGGACCAAATATGGCGACAAGTACTTATCTCATTATTGAAATTACCAATAGAGGTGATCATTTGGTTATGGTCATAACCGTAACCAGACCAAACAAAAGTTCGGTTATGACATTTCATAACCGAATCAAACCGAACCAAACAATCGAATAACTAAAAATTTTCGGTTATTCAATTTTTAGTTCGATTTTTATTTAACCGAATAATCGAACCTTTTTTATTTTATTATTTTATTATTTTTTTTATTTTTTATTCGTCAAAACGATGTTGTTCCATAAATAAAAAGTTATAGAACCGAATTTAACCGATCACTTATAACCGAAATTTTTTGGTTATGACATTTCATTATCATAATTAAATCGAATAATCGAATAACCAAACCTTTTTACTTATTTGGTTCAATTATCCATCGGTTTTTAGTTAAACCAAAAATTGACGGGGCGTTTGGTCACCACTAATTGCCAATTCTCCTAATTTACATTTGTCTTTGCAGGTATTAGACAAGATCATCCTCGAACAACTTAATATCCAAGTTAAACCCAAGGACGAGGAAAGAATAAGGTGGATCACTTGGCGGACGCCGCCACCTAGATGACAACTGTGATGACAACTGCATTGGAAACCCCAGGGCATTAGGTGGAGGAGGCATAGTTCAAAATGCAAATGGAATGTTCCTGGCAGCATATTCATAATATTTTGGGGCAACAAACAAACAACTGTGTGGAGCTTCATGCAATGTTAGAAGGAATTAGGATTGGCAAGGAACAATGATGGGATAATATCATCATAAAAAAGATTAAATGTTGATGGTCAAATGGATCAGACAACAGATGCGACATGTGGTACCTCTGGGAGTTATGGGACGAACTCGCCCAGATGATGGTTGGACTTAACTTTGAAGTACAACATCAATTCAAGGAAGCGAATAGCATAATAGATTCTCCCGCCAAACAAAGATCCATAGGGATAAATTAGAGAATCATATAGGAATCACAGATTTCCATGTAAAACAAAGGATTAATGAGACTTGAAAGATGAAAATTTCCTTACATCAAGCGAAAATAGAAGAGACATATTATGGGATGCGGTAATTCAGAAGGATAATAGAAGCCAAACTTGTAATATTATCCTTTAGCCTCCATTTTTTTGGCAAGTTGGACGAGAACAAGTATCTACTTGAAATTTAGGCTTTATATAAGTGGTTTGACCTTCATCACAAGAAGGTCGATGAATAAAATTCTTTTAAAAAACAAGGGGACAAGACATGATCTCGTAGCAAAACCATAAGAAGAGATGGCCACATCTCCTGCTGCATTGGTTGGGGACTTGATAACCCTAATATATCTCAAATGGGTCGAGTGGTTCCAACTCTACGAAGACAAAACATGTGAGTGGGGTGCGCATATGTCGGCTTCTGGAGGAATCTATTAATGACAGGATGATAGGAGTCCAAAACAAAATCTCATATTGAGTGAATGCCCTCTCCAAGATACAAATCGAGCCCCCACCCCCGGTCTCGGCCCCTGTGTGGCATCAACTTTTCTTAGTGTATCAATTAGTGGGGAAACGGGAAAACCAGTGGTTCGACGATTCATCTACTAATAACAACGTGGGCATCTTTAGAATCACATTAGATGAGATTGTAACGAATTTCACAGAAATGTAATTGTGAATGGATGGATTACCCAAAGAAAAAGAATGGAAGTATGGGGCATCTTTGTCTTGTCCACACGGAATAGGAATCAAAGTATGGGCATCCTTTGGTATAATAAAATAAAGCTCCGAGGGCCAGTCGTGTTCCTGAAGTCAATTTTTCGAAGTAAATTGATCTCTTGTTCAGTATAGTAATTTTATTGTTAGTGAAATTTAATAGTATTATAATTATACCGAAAGGAAAGCACCGATGAGTACCTAGAGGCATGGGGAAGTTTATACCAAATAAGGTATCTATATTCGTATGGAGGCAAATCTAGAACGCATTTCCAACAAAAGAAAATGAGAAGTCATTGGGAGCCACCAACCTACCATAATAATCATTTTAAAACATTTTTTTGATTTCTGAATTGTGAGAATTAATTTTTTTATTAGAATTTTTCAAAATAATACAGTAAAATTAGAAAATTGGAGGATTGAATTAACGTTATTTTCAATTTTGTTGAGCGAACTTTACAATCTTTGGTTCAACTTCATCAAGATGTATGCATATAGTTCAATTTACAAATTTGATATAATATATTTTTATTATAAAATCCACTCTTTGGCCCCAAAATTCAAAATTCTGGCTCCAGATCCAGACTACTTACAAATGATGAAGATAGAGTTCCATTTTGAACGAATAATTTTTAGTTCAATCTTATTCAGCCACATAGATGTAGGTAGTGTTGTAGAATTGTGGTAAACCTTAGTGGATTTGTACAAGTTGCGCCTTGTCGATTGTCACTCGAATTAATATGAATGAAACAAACAAACAGCCCACGATGAATTGTTGTACAAGTTGCGCGAGCCGCGAACCATGAAATTGCATGCATATGTCTTAAAATTGACAGATCAAGTACGTACAAACAAAAAATGAACCCTAAATCCAAAACTATTTTGGCCCGATTAATGGATTGGATCCATGCAAGGCGATACCAACATGAACTGGTCGAAGCCTGCGGTCGTGACCCCCAACAAATTGTTTGCCCTCAGTGAAAATTAAAACTTAAAGTCTTTCTAAGAATTCAAGTCTTTCACCCCTAGACCAACCCGCTAGGGTTGGTATGACCGGGCTTTGTATTGTCTCTTTACAAATGCCAATACATATAATTATTTTTATATTTTTGGGGCTTGATAACTGAAAAATGGATTTTTGGAATTGATAACTCGAACAATGTCAATAATTGGAAACGAGATAAAACAATAAATTAACCACACTTGGATTGGATTGGATCCTCGATACATCCCTGGAGAATGCATTGGAATCTATTAAAAGGGACCCCTGTTTTCATTATCAACAACGAAAACAAATCACCAAAACTCTTAGAACAAGCCAATGTCTTCAAACTCGGACAAGATCTGCAAGAACACATTCCACAGGAAGCAAGATTCAGATGAACTCGACGTTTTCGAGGCAGCCGAATACTTTTCCCGGGCCGACGACGTTTTGGATGGCATCAAACGTTCAAGCTTGCCTCAGAATTTCAGAGGGAACAGAGCACATTGGCTTAAATCCATCACCAGGATAATCCTGGACACACCAGTTGTCCGAAATCCTGTCAAGGATCAAAAGCAGTTACAAGAGACCAACGAGATCTACCGTCAGCAGCCGAGTTCTCCAGGCGCTAGGCTTGCCAGGCTCTTCATATCCTTTTTCAACCAGACATCTCTGAAGCAGAGGAAACTGAAACAGAGCAGGAAAACGGAAGAAGAAGAAGAAGAAGTAATTCAAGGCATGAGAATCAGTACGCGAAGCAGTAGCATCAGTTATTTTAATTATACGGAAAACGATTCGAAATCGACGTGTTCGCTCCCGGCGTTTCGATACACTTCGTCCAAGTCGACATGCCAGGATTTCATAAACTTTTTTGATCACCAGAAAGCTTGTTTTTCCAGGCCCGGAAACGGTGAGAATGAGTTTAGAAAATTCAGAGATGTTGAAGATGGTGATGATAGTGACTCGAGTTCGGATCTGTTTGATTTGCCCAATCATGACTTGGATTTTGACTCAGGATCAGGTTTGCCGGTCTATGGGACAACCTGCATGAGGAGTAGAATCAGGAATATTGGTCGACCAGTTTCCAGGAGTGCTGCTGTATAAATAAATCATATCGAATCTCAAAATGAATTCATTCTTTTGTAATGTGATTCTTGATCATGCTTGGTATAATCCAATAACTGGAACATATATAATATATTGAATTTAAATCTAACAAATCGAAATATGATAATGTTACTTTTTTTGCGGGAAGTGGATTGGATCGATTATCCGGATAACGAGTTTACCAGAGTCTCGCTAGGTTCACGAATCAAGTCTATCGCTCGTAGATGATTAGGCAGTCAGAAAAATCTCGTATAGTTCGTATATGTCCTTATATCGAATGAATAAGCACGTAGCCTATTTATAGAAGTTGAAAATATTTGTTTATTCAGTATATAAATATTACATAAATGTTTATAACATTTCAAACAAATTTCAAACAGTACTTTACTATTTGATTCAAACTTTCCAAAATGTGTTTTACTGTTTTTGATGTTTTCTTCTTATAGCTCCCACTCGGCTACATAAGTCGCACAACAAAACATATTTGCTCGGCTACATAAGCCGCATAACAAAACATATTTGCTCGGCTACATAGCCACTTAACAAAATATATTTGTTTCGACATACGACACTTATATAGATTTTCTCGTACTTCATACAAGAAATGAATCGTGCGACCAATCAGTACCTCATAGTGTCATATTAAGTTACCGCCTAGTTAACATGACACTTTCATAATAACGAGACCCCAAATCTTCTTTGCATCACCGATAGCTACGTATCCCTTTAAACTATACAATATTTGATTACATACATAATGTAATCGCCATGGCAAATATGGTGAAGTTTAGACAGATTGTTCCTTAGACACCAATGATTATCTGTATTAACTCGACCGCTTTCCTAGCATGTTTCATTGGACTGTATAAATCACAGCCCTTGGATGTCATACTAAAGTAGCATTATCAAGTTTTAACTTCAAGCCATAGTTCTAAGTCAAAGAGTAACGTTTAAGTGGATAAACGTATATCCGTGTGATCACACAATGACAATCAGGGGATTATTTTATCATTTTCACAACGATCGTGTTTATAGCACACTTAGTATGATAATATATATACCATGACATGACTCTCATTGATGTGAGTATGTCACTTACTTATGCCATGGGAATCACAACCATTGATAAATACACTTAGTTTTTATTCTCTATGTTCGCCTTTAAATTTTTAATGTGAAAACCCAGACATTTCACATTAAATTCGCTTATAATCAAATTTTAGACCTTCTCAAGTGACTATCCGGAAATATTTATCAGTCTCATTCTTCATGCTACACAAGCATAAGGGCGATTTGTCGTGTGATAGGGCCAATCATGAAGCTTTTTTGACATTCATTGTGCCTTATTGATTGATTGTATACACAGAAATATTACTCAAATGAAAAAAAAAACGTTGTTCCAAGTTCGAAGTACGATCATTTCATAATCAATCATTATAAAAATATGTCCTTAATCCTTACAAGATGTGATCAAATCCTACGTAGTCCAAGACTCATGATATGAGCTTTAAACATATCTCTAAGAATGAGTTTGGTCATCGGATCAGCAATCATCGTTTTAGTAGGAATATACTTGATATTGATATCATCTTTGTTGACAGCGTCTCGAACAAAGTAATATCTTCTTTGGATGTATTTTGTCTTTCTATGAAATTTTGGATCCCTAGCAAACGGAATTGCTACAGTATTCTCACAATTTAGGCAGTGTTTGCAACTGCTTTTGTAAACTGCTTTTGGTGGTTCAACCACAGTTTTTATTTTTTGAGTGTTTGTAAA
>JAOWBN010175853.1:0-17877 GCA_028565015.1 Pinguicula moranensis
CCTACAGGAATCTCACGACATATATGGAAAATATTGTGAGCGGGGGCGCCTTGGCAAACTTGAGGGACCAGAAATCATATTCACTCTAACAACAAGGATATAACTCTGGATGAAATATTTACAAGAGTTTAAATAATGGTGTGGCACTAGTTGAAAGCCAAGGTGCAATATGTATTCAGCTACTCCATCAAGGATTGGTTGAAATAACCGATTCCCTGTCTAACCAGGTATAAATATTTTTTTTACATGTTTTAAATATATATAACAATTTTAAAATAAAAATTTAGCTTAACCAAAAAACACTAGACCCGTAGCTCTTACAAAATTACATCCGGGTTATACAAAAGAAAAAGACTATATATCCACGTGTTGGTAGTTAAAAACTATAAACTATATTCATCAAGTTAAATAGTTAATATATTTGTATATTTTATTTGAGATGATGACCAATTCAATTTGTTTAATCGCATGAGAATCCTTCCAGTCAACGGTCAAATCCCCGTGTCACGGATGAACGAAAAAAAATTGAAGTCGCAACCAACCTTTTCATACTCCCACAGTCCCACACATGTTCTGTTCGTCATGCATTATATTATAAATACAGACACAAACCAACACCATTTTCACCATAATATTTTCCCGACAAATCCTTCTCTAACATCAGCAAACATGAACTCCCAAAGAGCTATTTTATCCACTGCAGTTCAAGTTCTAGTTCTTGCTCTTCTCCTCGTACAAACTTGTCAAGCCACGAGAAATCTTGACGAGGACAAACAACTATGGATGAGAAGGCCTTGTAATAAAAATCTAATCCTTCAATCTTTACAAAGAGGCCGCCCGAGAGGGCCGCCGGCGCCCAACAGCTGCACGTGGATACCCGGCACAGGTGGAAGGCCGTGTTCCGCCGCCACGATTAGCGAAAGGAACTTTGCCGTTAATACGGCCACTCCATCGCCTCCATCTCCGTTGTCGGCTGCCGAAGCCAGTGAAAGATGACCAGATGACATGAAATATAATTGTTCCTTTATAATGAGGATTACTTCGATTAACTTAGATAACTCAATTTATTCTTTTTTCTTTTTTTGGGAAGTTTGATTGCTAGAACCAAGCTTGTCCGAAAATCTCATTCTTCAATTTCGTGAGAAAAATCTCTGTAAAAATTGAAAAATTAAAGTATATTGACGATTTTGCTGATCAACATGTTCCAGATAGTGTTCGAGTTTAGACCTGAATAAAGTCATTATCTCTATTGGTGCGGAAGCGTGATAGAACCGTAATCCTTCGGTTGATTATGCCACAAACACAAACCAGGAGGCTATCAGAGTCCCCCTATAATCCACGAACCCAAACCTCTCATCTGAAGATGGCGGGAGATGGCGAGACAACAATTCGAGAGAACGCTATATTTGTTATGTAGCACATGAGAATTGTGTATTGGTATATAGAAGTAGATGCCTACTATGCCCCTTATATAGAAAGGGAGACAGAATCCTACCCTAATTAGGATTCTTTATATTAGTTCATTAATAAAAAATTATTTTAATTAATTTAATTAGATAAAAACTGATTTTGTTTAATAGTTCCCACTTGTCTACATAAGCGTTATTACAAAATACAGTTTTGAATCTCCCAACGCTTCATACATGAAGTGAGCCGTACAACCAAAAAGTAACTAGTAGTATCATATTAAGTCACTATCAATTAACATGATACTTTTAAAGTAACGGTACTCTAAATCCCTTTGCATCACCGTTAGCTACGCATCCCCTTAAGCTATACAATATTTGATTATATACTTAATGCAACTGCCAAGACAAATATAGTGAAGCTAGACAGATTGTTTCTTAGACACTGATGACCATCCATATCGACTCGAATGCTTTCCTAGTATGGTCTGCTGAACTGTATAGATTATAGCCCTTGGATGACATACTAAAGCAACAGCATCAATCCTAAACTTCAAGCCATAGCTCTAAGTCAAAGAGTAACATCTAAATGGACAAATGTATGTCTGTGTGATCACACAATGATAATAAGAGGATCCATTTATCATTTTCACAATAGTCGTTCTGTGGCACAAAATATGATATGTGTGTCATCGCATTACTCCCACTCAATTGAGCATATCACTCACTTATGCAATGCGAATCGTAGCTTTGGATAAATACACTGATTTTTATCATCTACATTCGGGTTCAAGGCTTTAATGCAAAAATGCAAACATTTTACATCTTATTCTCTTAGAATAATATTTTAGACATACTGAAGTGACTGTTAAGAACATGTACGGGTATCATCCTCCTTCATGTTGCACAAGTATAAGGGCGATTACCTATGTAATAGGGCTAATCACAAAGCCTTGTTATATTTTTTTGTACCTAATCAATTGATTACATACATCAAAAATTGCTAGATGAAAAGAAAACACCAATTTCATTTTATAATCAAAAGTTACAAAATGCGCCCTTATCATTACAAGATCTTATCAACCCTATGTAATCTTTGATTCATGATATGAACTATAAATACCTCTCTAGGAATGTGCTTGGTCATTGTATCATCGATCATCTTATCGGTAAAAATATATTTGATAGTGATATCCCCTTTGTTGACACCATCTCGAACAAAGTAGTAATGCCTCCGGATGTGCTTTATCTTTTTATGGAACTTTGGGACCTTAGCAAACTAAATTGTTGTAATATTATCGTAGTTCATTTCTACAGGATTGCCAAACCCCGGAATCAGATCGAGGTAGTGTAAAAAACTCTTAAGCCATAGAGCCTCTTGCATGGCTACGCCGCATACGACATATTCTGCTTTCATAGTCAACAAAGCAATACAGTCTTACTTCTTGTTGCACCAAGATATGGCTCCTCTACCAAGGTTAACTTTGATTTATCCAAATCACCTTCCTATTCAGAATTTGTAAAACCTTTTAACCGTACGTCTCCCCCTGGGTAACATCTGACTAGATTGGCCGTTCCACGAAGGTAACAAAAGATCCTCTTAATTGATTGCCCATGAACAGGCCCCAGGTTGCTTTGATAACATGCATCGGGTTTCTTTGACGTGCATCACTCTCCCTATGGCACTAGCATAGTGGATAGTGCTCATTTTTTTGGCATTGATTGAGGCTTAGCGCCAAATCCTTATCAACATGGATGTCAATGGGTTTGGAGTAATGCATATTTAACTATTCTATCATTTTATTTATGTATCTTGTTGGCCCAATAGCTTCTTAGGAATTTTTGGTGATCTTCACACCTAGGACATACCAAGCCTCACCCATATCTTTTATCTCGAAGACGGAAGATAGTCATTACTTAGTGGAGTCAATTATTTCCATATTGTTTTCAGCCAATAGTATGTCATCGACATATAATAAGAAAAACATGATTTGTTCTTTTTCTTTATGACATATACACAGTGGTCTTCATCTATCATGGTAAAGCCAAACGAAGTAATGACTTCATTAAATTCGAAGTACCACAATCTGGAAGACTATTTAAAATTATATATGGATCTTTTAAGATGACACACTTTGTCATCTTGACCTGCTGAGACGAACTCAATATGTTGATCCATGTAGATCTCTTCCTCAAGTGTTCCATTGATGAAGTTAGTCTTTACGTCTATTTGGAATAACTCAAGATCCAAATGGGCGACTAGGACTCGAAGTAGGCGAATAGAGACAATTCTCACCACCAAAAAAAATGTATCTTCATTGTCCATACCCTTGATTTGGGTGAAATCTTTTGCCACGAGTCGAGCCTTGAACTTATCAATTGATCCATCCGTACCACGCTTAACCTTAAATACCCACTAGTATCCAATCGATTTTTGATGATGTGAGAGATCAACAAGTTCTCATACCTCATTTTTGTTCAGTGAGTCCATCTCATCCCTTATGGCACTTAACCATTTTTCTCTATCGGGTGAGGCCATAGCCTCGTTATAGGAGATGGACTATTCTATTTCCAAAGGAGCATAGAAGAATACATTTTCCTAGATCTGAAAGTATAATTGAGGAATTCTTTCATGTTCACTCCTTCAGAGTTAGAATCTTGTACTTATCTGATTGGGGATCTACGCACACTGACACTTTGGCTTGTGGGGCTGATGGTGTGAGAAGGGACATTCATATTAACCCTCTGTTTTGTTGGGCTCATAATCACATAGTCATGGTCTAGATTTTGAGAACTAATCTCATTCCTAGGCATGATAAGTTGAGAACTTACCTCTCTTTCACGTTGATCCTCATTGTTTGGCAAGTTTCCACCTCGAACGAGTGAGATTGTACTATCTTGGGTGAATTGTTGAGACATACTCTTTTCCTCACCAAGGATAGTGGCAAGTCTCATTGCAACTCATACAACTGACTGCCATGTTTTACTCCACCGATATTAGAAACTAATCCTCAAGAAATTCAATATTCCGACTGTCTATTTCAGTCATGCCTCATTTGGGTGTTCACCGAACATCACATATCCATTGGAATGCTTGGGGTATGGAATGAATACCCTCTTGGTTACTTGTGGAACAAGTTTTACATGTTGGTGGGTTGGCTTGTGTACATAGCCCGTTGAACCCCATGGTTGCATATGGTTCTTTTTCATTCCATAACTCATATGGAGTGATTAGCACACTTTTGATTGATACTCTGTTAAGAATGCATATTGTCCTAGGCAGCGCTTCTCCCCACAAGTGAATATGTAGGTTGTTTTGCGCCATCATTGACCTAATCATGTCAAGTAGGTTGCGATTCCTACGTTCCGTAACATCGTTTTGCTATGGATTATAAGGAATTGTAAGTTACCTTACTATTCTCTTTTCATCACAATACTCTTTGAACATATCGAAAAGATATTTTTGACCATGGTCTGTACGGTAAATTTTAACTTTTTGGTTCAATTTGTTCTCTACTTCTGCTACGTAATGTTTGAACACATCAAGTATTTTGTAACGATGAGATAACAGATACGCGTGTCCAAGATGCGAGTAGTCATCTATAAAGGTAATGAAGTAAAAAGCTCCATGATGTGCTTTCACATTCATGGGTTCGCAAATGTTGGAATGGATTAAATCCAGGAGATTTGAAGCTCTAAAAGTCTTACCAATTTTTTTTTACTAACCTTGCTAGTTAAGTAAGGTTCACACACGGGTAACTTAGCCTTAGTGTGTTGGTTTAATAAACCTTCATTAGCAAGTCTATTTAACATGTCTTGGCCAATATGACTAAGTCTAGCATGTCACTTAATAAATTCAGAAATATTATCTACGTTGGAAACTAAGAAAATGGATGAACTATTGAAATTATTATAAATATCATCCAAGTCAAGAATATAAAACCCATGTTTATACGACCTGTGACCAAACACATCATCACCGTAATCAATATTCAATCCTTTAGGACTAAAATTAAATTAAAAATTAAGTTACAACAAGGAAACTACTGAAACTAAGAAACTTCTAACTCCTAGCACATAGATTATGTCGTCCAACAACAATATGCTTTTGCTATGAAGCTGGAGTTTGTAGGTTCAATGCCAATGACATCTTCTTCACTGTCGTTCCCCATAATAACATATCGCGTTCTGGCGCCATAGCGATGAAACTCAATAAATCCAGATCGGTTGTTTATTATGTGTTGCCTTGCTCTTGAATCAATAATTCATTTAAGAAATTAATTAGCAACTAATGTATGAGAGCATATACATACTTTGGGGTTACTAAGAGAGTAAGGTACCTTCTTGGGCTTGAAATAATCCCGAGAGAAGTGACTTATATTCTCACAGTTGTAATATTTCACACGTGCCATGTTTATTGGGTCGTGATCCTTTAGTTGATTATGATCTTCCTCTTGGGAGCGGGTTTCTGAGTTTTCTTCGCTAGCTTGTCAACTTTTCTGTTCCTCTTACGATTTTCCCCGTGAGTAGTATAAACTTTGGCGGAGAACCAGAAGCTCGCAAGTGTCCTCAAGTTCTAGGTGCTTTGTTATGTCAAAAAAGGTCTTCATGCTGACATCATAGGACATAACAATCTTAAATGGAGTCTATCGACTATCTTTTTTGTCGTCAGGTAGTGAACGAATCCCATTATTGACATTCTCGTACTCGGAAATATTGATCTCACCAGCTTTAAAGTCACGCAACATTGCATTCATGATGCAAATGTGTTCGAGTACAGGTCGACTCAAATCGATCTTGTACTACAGTCATTTCAGATGCAAGGTACGAAGCCTTGTAGCGGAAGTTTGGATGCATGCAACCTTGAGGGTGTTTGGCCTTGGCTGTTGTTTGCACTTCGAATTGGTCAATCAGGTCGCCGTGCATGCAGTACAACATAATATAACCAACATTACTTCTTCGCCCATACATCATAGATTTCACTTGGTTTCTCATATTCTACCATGGTGGTAGTAATGTACTCTAGAACATCTTTCTCGTTTAGAAGATATTGAATCTTCTTGTACCAGATATTATAGTTCATTCCATTAAACTTATCGTTGGAAGAGAGCTCACTAATCATGCTAGAGGATGTCATCTCTACAATTATATTTAAAATAAAATTACATTAGACACAATTTTAAAATCAAATTTTTTAAAGAAATTTTGATCATGCAACACATTCGAAAATTTTGCTAAGCTTATAATCATCACATGCGACATAATCAGGAACTTCTAAGAAAATCTATTTTTTTTAACGTATTCATCCCAAATATCCTGCTCCTGGAATTAAACAAATTCAGGGTAAAAATACATAAGAGCATTTACAACCGAAGGAATTAGCACAGGTAATTGTTAACGTATAACAATTCGGTTTCTTTTAACACAGTTAAAAAAATTCGAATTTATCAAAAAATGTGAAATAAATCAGAATACGATCCTAAACCGATTAAACAAGCACTTTGGTCGTTGGTGGGATCATTAGGTCCCAATTAAAACCAACCTCCTAGATAGGACTTGCTATTCCTCGTGAGAGCCCAAATATCTTGTGGGATCACAATGGTCCCTATTAAAAATCTGTCCTAAATAGTAGCCCACGAACACGATTACTGCAGTTTAGGATTTTAGAATATAGAATTTGAAATTATCTTAATTCACATGATGCGCAAAATTAGCATATTCAGAAAACAAAATTTGAGAATATCCTAATCCTAACAGTTATCATATGCATAAATAAAAATTTGATATTTACCATAAGACATATTTATGTTCGTAAAACCCATTTACGAAATTTTAACATAGTGAAATATTCAGAATAACTAAATTTTGAAATAAAATAATTAACACATAATTATCACCAAGAAATTATTAACACAAAGTTAATCTACTCATAATAATATAATTAACACATAGTTATTAAAAAAAATCAGAATACTAAAATATTATTCTGATGAATACATAGTTAATAATTAAATCATAATTAACTAATAGTTAATCGATTAAATAATCGTCAGCTAAAATAATAACTATTTTCAATGAGTATGGAAGAATTTTCAATTCTCTCTATTGGGAGAAGAATCTTAGTAACACATAATGATCGATTTACACGGAATTCCCCTATCTTATACATAATTAAGATAAACCTTAATTATCATAATTATCTTACAATGATACGCTTACGTACTTTTCCTAGTAACCCACCAGGATAGGCGAGCGTGTAGCGTGGAGAAGGCGGCGTGACAATAGAGGTAATTATCTTACACATAATTCACAATGAGAGCTACATTTATTTAATAATATCATGTGAGACCAATATTCAGAATTCTGGCAATTCTTTTGTAAATCAGTTTCAACTCTCTTATTCAAAATTAGATTAACACAATCACAATATGGAATTTAAAGTAGATTAATGAATAATCGATCAAGTATAATTAAGAACAAATTAGGCTCTGATATAACTATAGATCCGAATAGAATCATTGTCTCTATTAGTGCGAAAGCGTATGTGAACCATAATTCTTTGATTGATTATGCCATGAACACGAACCACAGTATAATTCACGAACTTAAAACTCTCTTATTTGTTCGAATTATGTATTGGTGTGTAGAAGTAGGCGCCTAATGCACCCGGGCGACAGAATCAAACTCTAATTAGAATTTTTAATATTAAGTAATTAATAAATAATTACTCTAATTAATTTACTATACAAAAACTTGTTTTGTCTAACATCTGATTTGTCGAGTGACTTATGGGATGCTTTCCGTTGCGTACTAAATTCAGTTTGAAGCTGTAAAATAGTTGAAACATGACCATTTGTCATTCATTTGGTTGAGTTTGACCGTCGTTCTTCATACTATTGACGCGGTAGAAGATGACAATGTCAATAGATTTGATTGGCCGTCAAGGAAGGTTATAAACTAGTGTTCCTACTCAAACGGGGAGTTTCTGCATATCATCTTTATATTAGTATTTAGTAATGTACCAGTTAGCATGAAAAAGTAATTTAAGATGACTTTTTTTTTGCAATAAGCCCGAACCATTTGGGTCGAATAGAATTTAAGGTTAGGGTTTAGTACCGGGCTCGGAAGCTAAACCATTTGTAATTGAGGACAGATTTTAGTCAGACGTCAAAGAAAGAAAAGTTTAATGTTGTCGGTACTCGTCTGGACAAATGATGGATTTACAAGTTACTTTGTGTATGTTTGCAAATGCTTATGCTGTTATAAAATACTTTACAATTAAAAAAATTCAAAAAAAGTGATTTGTGAAAAAATGGTGTATGTTTGCAAAAATTGTGGTGCTACATAAAAAATTATAAAACTAATGTTTGCAAATATTTTTAAACCAAAAATAGCTTTCTTATATTTATGAAAGGAAAATTCAATTATACCCTTTAAAAAAGCTAACTTATGACTTCCTATTAAAAAATAGAAGGGTACTTTTGGATTATGATAATGTTATTAGGACAAAAATGTCTTAAATATATATATATATATATATATTTCACTTATTTTCAAAAATGTCACTGTCTGTTTTTCATCACTGAAGCACCTCCTCCTATGCTTTTGGATTATAGGCTAAATTTGTTTTACAACCTATAAAGTGAAAGCGGAAGCAGGATTGGTAAACACCCGAAAAATAAAAAATGTGGTGTAGCCACCAAAAATAATTTGCAGAACCATTTGCAAACAATACCTTAGTATGCCATAAAAGTTATCCTTTTATTGGACCGGGATACTTGAATTTCCACATAATAGTTCTTTGAGCATTGATAATGAAACCTAATTGTTGGGAGTATTATGTCCCACATGGATTAGGAACAACAAATTATAGCTATATATAAAGAAATGTGGTGCTACAACTTATTATCTTGGTAGTAAGGTTTTTAAGGAAGTAGCCCACATTTACTTTATATGTTAGCTCACACACGCGCACGCCTCCACAAACCCGAGCCCGTTTACTGCTGGGCCAGGTTTACTAAACCTTCACGTGGTATCAGAGCTGATATGGCTTAACCGCCCAGTAACGATCCAAGGGCCTCTGAGACCCACAATCGCACAAGCCCGACCATATAGAATATGGACCCGTGAGCACGAAAAAGTGTTGGTTGTTGAGGTCCACGCCTACAATATATGTAATATAAACAGCAAATCTTAACCGGGCTTACACAGTTAGACTTGAGGGGGGTGTTGGGAGTATCCTATCAACGAAGACTTAGAATTTGATTTGCTGTTTAGGCCCTCTTGCTTTCAAAGTGCCGATATTTGTTTTTCTTTTATCGAGTAATGACTAATGAAACATAATTTCATGAATATCTTCTTAAATAAAAGAGCAAATAAGCGTGCTCTTGATGACACACACAATTTTGTTGTTGTTAATCTTCTATTATTATTACAAAAATAAGGGGTTACGTTACACATAGGCCTTAGCCTCACAGCTAATTAAATGTGCGAGAAGAGAAGCATAGCAAAAAACAAAGCTCAATTAAAGTCCTAATAAAAAAGGAGGCCAAAACAGAGTAATGGGTGTCGTATCCAATTTGCCGCTGGTAAGCCTCGGGGGCTTTTCAAATATAGTGTGTCAATGTCACGGTTGTACTTTTATCGTTTTCAAAATCTTCAACATGTTGAAAGGAACATGTTGAAAGGAACATTGTAAAATATACTAAAGTTTATGCCCATTTGGGGTTCTAAAAAAGATTAAAAATAAATAAATTTAAAATCGAAAAAACTTAAATTGCCCTCCTAGGTTTCTTGGCAATTTTTTTTAAAAAAAAATACTAAAGCCCAAGTCCATCTGAGGTCCAAAATATTTTTTTTATAATTATTGATTAGGTAAATTATTCTATCACCTCCTAAAAAAATTTATTTACCCCTGAAATTTTTTATGATTCCCTTAAAAAAATATTGCCCCCTATTTTTTTTTTCTAGATTGGCAATTAATTGATACATACAATTCTTCTGAAGAATTGAGAATTTGCTAAGAAATTGGAGATCACATTCTCAACTTATCGCCCAAGTTAAGGTACTTTTCGATCCATAATTCACCATTGCCAACAACCATGAGAAATCATTTAAATACAACCTTTTCTTGGGTAGGCATTCAAATACAACCTTTTTTTGAAATTTATTTAAATACAACGTTAATTTTAGGAGTGAACAAAAAACATTGTAACCGATGGTTACCGAATTGAATAACCGAAATTTTTAATTATTCGATTATTTGGTTCGATTATGGTTATAAAATGTCATAATCGAACCTTATGATTATGACCTATTCGATTTTGGTTATAATCGAAAACTGACTTTTTCTTGTTGTTTATAAAATGACGCCATTTCGGACTTTAATGAAAAGGAAAACGTCGTTTTCTTCTCTGCCTCATAAACTTATAATACGTAATTGAATTTCCAATTTTGACTCTTGAGTTTTGGCCTTTACTTTATTCTATGCTCCAGCGACCATTTCAAAATTCACTTGCTCGATGAAATATTGTTATTTTTTAAAATAAATATTACACATATTTAATGATTCTTATGTAATTGCTTCCGCAATTCTTAATTCTTTAAAAAATAAAATATTAATAATAAATATTCGGTTATTCGGTTAACCGAAAATCAAATAAATAACCGAATAACCAAAAAAATCGGTTATTTGGTTTGGTTCGATTATGGTTTTCATAACCGACATCGAAAATCTAATGATCAACCATAATTAATACAAAACATACCGACTACTAAGATTTAATAGAGAATGAAAAGTTATAAATATATTTACTTATGCGTTTGCCTCCAAAAATTTCCTAACTCAGTTATTGTGGAGAGGCGTGACAAGATAGTCAAGGGATCCCAATCTCATACCCTTATGGTCTCACACACCTCAACCTTCATTGTAGTGGTTGGCAAATTGGCGGGCTGAGCTAGCCTGACACGCTTCTGGCGGATTGATAGGTTGGATTTTCTAGTCTGTCCAACCCATTTTATGGGTTGTGCAAGGTAACCCATTTTGTAAATAGGTTGGACTAGCCTGTTTGTAAATAAGATAGGACAGCCCAGCAAGCCAAAAAATGGACGGGGCAGGGTAGGCCTGTTTTGCCCTGAACTGTTTCTGGACATTCTCTTTTAATGGAAAGTAAATAATTATTCGATTTCTGAAAATTTGTTTGCAAAATAATAATACATAAGTTTCCCCATCTTTTGCAGCTCCATATTCCACACATTTTTCTAATATAGATAGATTTTATTTTGGTTGTTACCAGCATCGGTTTTATCTCATTCACTTGGTCATCACTTCTCTTCAATGCTTCTTGTGCCTGTAACTCCATTCAATCTCAAAGGAGCTGCCTTCAAAAGCTTACATCATCAGACATGCCTTTTGAGCCCCTTCAGAAGCTTGGAGCCAAGCTGGAAGCTCGTCTGCAGATATTCGAATAGAGCATCATGGCCTGATCTTGAATTTTGATTTCAATTAATTTTTTATTTGGATACCATATTGAATGATATTGTCCATTGGGTCTAAGCCCTAATGGTTTTGTTCTTGGGCTTTTACCCCCTAAAGAGGCCCTTCAATATTTGTGATGTCCAACTTATTTAAACACTCTTTTTTCTTCTTATTTTTCCTGCGTGGGACAGTTCAACACCCCCTCCTCAAGTCCAACTAGCCATACCCTGTTGAGACTTGATTTTCAAATGCCCAACCCACTTGATTTTTTGGGTTAACTAAGGCCAACACAAACCCTATTTCGAGGGAAAACCCCAACATCAGGGCCAATAGTCGGGGACTTCCACGGGCCAGACTGCAAAGCAATTCCGTTCTGATAACATCTTGAATTTTCAATTCACTTAATTTTTTATTTGGACACCACATTGAATGATATTGGGTCTAAGCCCTAAGGCCCCGTTAACTAGCAATCCCGTCTTGGGAATTAACAGGGAATTGCTACCGGAATTGCACACTAAATAGTGGGATTGGGCAGGAGATGGAATTGAGCAAAATAAAAGCAATTACATGTTTACTAAACATAGCCTCGAACGAAATTGGACAAGCCATTTTTGAAAAATGGGGCAACTTCACAGATGGTGAAGTTTCTAGGGGTTCTATGTTATCAGCATGGTCCATGTTCATGTGAAAAGTGAAAACACGCATGATGAGCTATATCAGAAATACCAACATTTTATTAAACCATCAAAAAGTTCATAAATCCATACAAACAATGCAACTAAAACATACACACACAAGTAAAAATGTAATAGATTCCATTCTTCTAATAGTTACCTGTACTATGTAAAAAACATACAAATAAAATATAATAAATTCAGATGAAGAAATTCTCCATGTGGATGATTCCTTGAAGAAAAAAAATCTCTAGAATTCTACTCCTTTAAATGATTCCAGTTAATCAATTATCTTGAGAATTTCACTGGACAAGAGAAGCAACAATGTTCTAGCTCAAAAGTTAGATCTGTTTGGAGCCCAGAAAAGCAGCCAGTTTGGCCAGAATTTATGCAGAAATTAACTTGGTGCTTTTTTTGTTAATACTCGACAATGTACCTAAAAGAAGTTTCTTCTGACTTGAGTTTGCAAAAGCTTCTTTAAATAGTAACTGATTTGAAAGCAAAATAAAGTTGCCGCCCTTTATTTGCAAGCCACAATTTTTTGTTTGATACGATAGAGAGACGGGGATCCCTCTCCATCAATTCTTTCTTTGTCTCTTAATCATGTTTTCTCACACCTCTCTTGTGAGCTGAACAGACTTCATGTATACTCTTTGCTTTCTTCTCTTCTAAAGACAAGTGAAGGATGTTAAAAAGAAATTTTTGAAGATTCATGTGCATTGTACATAGAACATGGATCCAACTAAAAGAATCAATAAACTGAGTTGTCAATTGAGTTTGGTCACACAATATTCAACTTTCTTGATATAGTCAAAGGCAACAGATGGGACACATTTGCCTACAAACTTCTTTTGTTACTATTCACAGATTCAACTAAACAAAAGCTTCCATTAGAATTCGTAGTATTTGTGAAAGTTGCTGATATACAGAGAAAACAAAGCACTTGAAAAAATTCTAGTAAAAAGGTTACAGTCAGTTGGGTTGGCAAAAAGTCAACTAAACAAAAGTTGCCATTAGAATTCGTAGTATTTGTGAAAGTTGCTGATGTCCAATGGTTTGTAGTATGAACGATTATGAACCATCAACAAATCCATCAATCTTCCACTGAACCCACTCATTCCTCCAAGAACCCAGAAATAAAAATACGACATTGAAGAACTTATCAAAATAATCAATCAATTGCACGTTTCTAGATCGTTACCTGGTACAAATGACTTCGACGAGATTCAATTTCACACTGGAATGGATGGGCACGTCGAGCAAGCGGGACTAGGGTTCTTCAAATTTCTTTCCCCCAAACGGCTTTTCGCGTTTTTGTTGTGGCAACTTGTAATTTGCGTGGTGGTGAAGGGTGAAGATTCAACTAAAAAGGAAGAATTGAGCGGCTCTTCATCAATTTTGTCTTTTTGATAGGATTGTTTTTCGGACCCAATCCCATCATTTTTAAAAAATCTCGCAGGTCATAGAATTGAATTCCCCGACCCGCTTTGATAACTGTGTTTAGTAAACATAGAATTAAGCTCAAATTCTATCATAATGACGCGTAATTATGTCTAGTAAACGGACCCTAATAGTTTTGTTATTGGGTTATTATCCCCAAAAGGCCTCATTCAATATTTGTGGTGTTCAACTTATTTAAACACTCTTTTTTCTTCTTATTTTTCCTATGTAGGATAGAGATGGCATAGGCCCGCACCGCACGGTTTGCGGCTGGAGTTTCCAGCCCAGCACAAAATGTGCGCGCGCCATAAACTGCATGGATTTAAAACTTGAGCCTGGCACTACATGCTTAAAAAATGGGCTATGTCAAGCTAACCCGCGAGCAAATGAGGCACACACGTTTGCACATTTTTAATTTTTAATTTTTTGATTATTTAATAAAAAATATAATTTAAATGAATAAATTTCACGCTGCGGGCTCCACACGCCACAGTTTGCGGGCTAGGCTTTCAAGCCCGACGCATGCACGCTTTGTAAAACGGGTGGATATCGCACGCATGTTTTCGGTAGAAAAAGAAATGCCCCGCCGCACGCACGTTTTCATACGTGCGGTTTAGGCACATTTGCACGTTTTTTTCGTGCGTGTCGTGCGTAACCTGTTTGCATACGCACGTTTGCCTATCTCAAGCATGGGACAATTCAACATCTGACAATAACCACATGAACGGGCATGTATAAGGCAAACCACTAAACAAAGGTTACTATCACAACTCCAAGAAAAAGAAATGGTTACAAGAACCACTAGATCGAAAGCAACAGTAAGGTCTAGATCGAAAGCAATATAAGGTTACAAGAAAAAGAAATAGTTACAAGGTACTAGGGTTTTCTGCCGAACTTACCTTCACAACAGCAAGGTCTAGATCGAAAGCAATATAAGGCAAATCAGTATCACTGTCTATTCCTGAAGCCAATGGAGTTGACAAGAAATTGGCAAGGACCTTGTGTACGAAATAAAAAAGTCAGGATCAAAATTTGATGATTTTGGTTTAGCTAGAGAAAAAGTGAATTCACATACAAAAAAGAGGCCACGATCTGTACTTAATGAACTTTGATTTCAACGTTAATGAGGTTACCTTGAATAATTAAGAAAATGTGAATAAGAGAACTAATTAAAACACAGCAACCATGGTAGGTAGTAATATACATCAACAGAGAACAACCGTACCGGCACCTTCACTTCCAGAAACTGCAGTCCCTCACAATGAAGCGGAAACACAAAAGACAGAAAAAAAAATCATTACATAAATGTGTGAATTTAGATTGACTTGGTAGTAGAAGCATATAGATAACTAGTGGTGTAATAAACGTCTCAACTCATATGCAAAACCATGGCCTAAAATGGAGTGAAACTATTCTTTCAATTTGGTTTGGCTTTCATAGAATAATCGCCGCTGATTAGAATAAACTGTATCTTCACATCCCACACTAGAATAATAGTTGAAATTTATCACTCAGCAGCCAGCACTCAGCACAAATTAATAGAATAGATTGGCTGCAAGCAGCCAACACTCAGCACCATCAGACACAGAAACGAAGATAGAAGCTTATAAAATCATCCTGCATTTCTACTAAAATTCAAGTATAATGACACTCATGATGCATACCGGAACATATTACAAGAATATGAGCAACCAACGTTTTCCAAATCGAAACCCCCAAATCAGAGAAACCAACAAATCGCAATTCCCAAATCAGAGAACCCTAGCCCCGAAACCTAGTCAAATTCAGTAATTAATGTAGTGAGGTATAACAACTCGGTTATAAGATCAACCGAATTGACATGATGACTATCATAAGAGTGGATTGAGGGGGAAAGATCAGAAGAGAACAGGGAAGACAGATAGATAGATTGAAGAGAGATAATTTGGGGGAATAAGAGTTGTTCATTCACGCAGACCTCTTCTCATGTTTACATCCCTATTTATCCCATTTTCTGCTTTCTGACTCAACTACTGGCAACTGACCTATGACGCACGATCTCGAAAACTACTACACACACTCCAATTGAAGAATTAAACAAAGACTCAACTAAAAATGAGTATTATGACTCATACGGTTATTCCTTTGACTTCTTCTCCATTTGACGCGTTCTCTCCTTCATCCTCATTGTTGCGGTTAATCTGATGTGGGGATGGTTTCTTCTCCCCTTCTTGGCCCATCCCGTGATTCCTGGGAGAGATGTATCAATACCCTCCCCTTTTTGAAGTCCTCGACCACAAGGACGTAATGTGGGCCAATTGTGATAAATGAAAGGAGCATCTTCCCACGTGGCTTGGGCTGGGGTGGATCTGGTCCACTGGGTTAATAGTTGTTCCTTAGGACCATATTTTCTGGGCTGAGTTCGTGTGGCCAGAATGTGAAGTGGTCTAATTTCATAGCCTCCATCTGGCTGTGTGGCCGGAATGTCCGGCGAACTGATTTCACGGGCTTTTAATTTTTCCTTCAATAAGGACACATGAAATACCGGATGAACTCGGTATGATCATGGGAGGTCTAATCTGTAGGCAACAGGACCTATCCTCTCCAATATTTTATATGGACCAAAAAATCGTGGGGAGAGTTTCATACTGCATCTGAACTGCACGGAATTCTGTTTGTACAAATGCTGTTTTAGGTAGATGAAATCCCCAATTTTGAATTGGTGTTCCACTCTGTGTCTGTTAGCTTTAACCTTCATCCGATGTTGAGCTGATATGAGGTTAGCTTTCAGGAAATCTTGCAGAGCCTGGTGTTGCTCAAAGAACTATTGGACAGCTGGAACTGTGGGTAGAACATTGGTGGTAAGGATAAGTGTTTAGGTTCATACCTGTAAAGTACTTGGAACGGTATCATCTGAATGCTCGAATGAAATGTTGTGTTGTACCAATATTCTGCGAACGGGTGCCAGCTGCACCAGGATCGTGGGTTATTTGAGCAGAAGCAACGTAGGTATGTTTCAAGGCAATGGTTTACTTGTTCCATCTGCCCATCGGTCTGTGGATAAGCAGAACTCATTGCCAATTGAGCCCATGCTTTGTTCCAGAGTTCACTCCATATCTTGCCGGTGAAAACAATATCCTAATCGGAGATAATTTGAGAAGGTAAGCCGTGTAAGCAATAAACTTGATCAATGAAAATAAGGGCAACTGTTTCTGCACTGTAGAGATGAGACATAGCAATGAAGTGAGCATACATAGTTACGCGGTCAACGATAACTAAGATCAAGCTCTTGCTCTCCGACTTGGGTAGACCTTCAATGAAGTTTAGGCTAATACTATTGTAGGATCAATAGCTCCGATTTCTAAAATTTCCGAAAACGTTCAAATCCGGAACCACATGAAATCGAGCCAACAACCGTGTTTAAAACATGTCCTAGAAGATTAAGGTTAGCTGTACTAACCTGAATCTCGCCGGAGGTGGAAGAATCGCCGGAAAATCAGTCGAACCCGAACAAACCGAAAGCACGAACGGAATTGTTTGGGATCACGAAGTCACCAACACCCGGAGCACTCCCTGGGAAAACCGAAGGGGATGCTAGTCCCGGAATCCGGCAAAAAATGGCGAGAATTTTGGTCGGGAAAAGTTTCTTCGTTCGTTCGCGAAGAAACGGAGATGAAGACGCAGAAATATGAAGAACGCAATGGATCGTTATCTCTCCGACCGACTGGAAGGATATAAATATCCTTCGAATTGGGCTTTTGGGCCCAATTAACTTAAATGTTCATTTAAGTTCAATTGGGCTCGAAGCCCAATTGTTTTTACACATCCTTTGGGCTCGAAATTAATTCGAGCCCAATTGCAAAATAATTCCTTGAATTTAATCTCATTAAATCCAATTAAA
>JAOWBN010175864.1:0-17874 GCA_028565015.1 Pinguicula moranensis
AGTGTAGGAAGATGCAGTTGGATTAGTTGAAACTTGGCTAGGTATAACTCGACAGAGGGAGTTAGCCAACAATTCTATGAGTACTAGGCATACGAAACTAGAGCGTAAAAGTATAATCCCTGATCAGTTTAACCTTGACATGTAAACTTGCAAAAATTGAGGAAATTGAAGTCACCCTAGTCATACTTAGGAGTATCCTTTAATCCTTGTCTATCTTCTCATGACCTCGAGTGCTTAGAATTTTATTGGTAGTTAAGTTATTCCAAATTTTTTAGTTTATATTAATTTGTTCTTATATTAAAAATTCAACAAAAAACAAACAAACAAGTTTTCATCTTTTTATTTTCATCTGTGTGAATTGTGTGCACATTAGTTTAGGTAATCATACTTGAATCAACTTTTAACACCAAACACTCCTTGTGGGAATCGACCCTATTTTCACTTATACAACTACACCCGTATGCTTGCGGTAAAGTGAGTGTTTTTAGGTAATTTAGCTTGGTTTTGTTCATAAATTTATTATACCTATAAAATCCACCAAAGTGCTTGTTTGTTGGCTACGGGATCAATAAAAATGGGTATCGTTATTTCTATCCTCCTACTCAGCGAATGTATACCACCATGGATTGTGGCTTCCTCGAATCTGAGTATTATTACCCATCAACCTCAGATGCCCAGAGGGAGATACATAGTGATCACCTGAGTTGGTTACTCGGTCCAGCGGAGATATCATCAAGGGAGGTACCAGCAAACATAGAACAACTCTCTTTGCCAGAGCCCGTACAATCTCCGCACGAATATCTTGAGGTAAATACATCTGACTTTGAATTTGTACATGAAAATATCTCCAATAATCATGATATTGCAGAGACAACAATACCAGTACAGGATCAGTATATCTTACCTCCCAGAAGCTCACGAGGAATCCCTCCAAAAAGATATGAACCTGAGCATGTTTCCCGAGCATCTAAATATCCCATTGCTAATCTGACCAGTGGAAACTTGTCTCAAGAGGCAAAACTATTTATCGCAAGGGTCTACTCTGCTAAGGTTCCACGAGGTGTTTAGGAAGCAAAAACAAGTGTAGAATGGAGTAAGGCAATGGAAGATGAAATGGATGCACTAGAAAAAACGAAATTTTGAGAAATGCATGTTTCTTGAAAGAAAGAAATATGTGGGATGTAGGTGGGTGTTTACAATTAAGCACAAAGCAGATTGGACAGTTGAAAGATATAAGGCCCGATTGGCAGCAAAAGGATATACCCAGACGTATGGTGTTGATTATTCGGAGACTTTTTCGCTAGTAGCCAAGATTGATACTATCCGGATATTATTCTCTATTGCAGCTAATCAAGACTGGCACTTATACCAATTTGATGTGAATAATGCCTTTCTCCATGGAAGTTTAGAAGAGGAGGTATATATGGATCCACCACCAGGATTCTCCGATCAATTCAGACATAGTGAAGTATGCAAGTTGAAGAAAACGTTGTATGGACTTAAACAATCACCACGCGCATGGTTTGGAAGATTCAGAATAGCTATGCAAAAATATGGATACAAACAGAGCAATTCTGATCATACATTGTTCCTAAAGAAACAAGGAAGCTCTATTACTTGCCTACTCATCTATGTGGACGACATGGTAATAACGGGGAAGGATATTGAGGAGATTGCAATACTACGAAGACATCTATTCCAAGAATTTGAAATGAAAGATCTGGAAAATCTGAAGTATTTTATGGGGATTGAGGTCTTACGGTCAAAAAGAGGAATCTTCATTTGTCAGAAAAAAATATATCTTGGATCTTTTGACAGAAACATGGTTGATGGATTGCAAGCCAGTGGATACACCAATGATAGCAAACCATAAACTTAAAATCACGGATGGTGCTCCATCTACAGATTGAGATCAGTGTCAGAGACTTGTGGGAAAGTTGATCTACTTATCCCATACCAAACCAGATATTTCATACCCCGTAGGAGTAATAAGCCAGCTCATGCATAATTCACAGGCAGATCATCTTGAGGCAGCACTGAGGATTATAAGGTATCTAAAGGGAACACCAGGAAGAGGAATCATCTTTCAGAAAAATGGTCACTTGAACATTCAGGCATACACCGATGCTGATTGGGCTGGAAGTCAAACAAATAGGCGCTCAACATCGGGATATTTTATGATGCTTGGACGAAATCTTGTGACCTGGAAAAGCAAGAAACTAGAAAGTAGTAGCTTTATCAAGCGCTGAGGCGGAATTCAGAGGTATAGCTCGATGGCTAGCAGAAATTCTGTGGCTGAGAAAACTGATGACAGAAGTAGGTTTTCCAACAGAAGGACCATGCTCTTTGATATGTGATAGCAAGGCTGCTATTAGCATCTCCAAAAATCATGTTCAGCACGTTCGGACTAAACATGTTGAAATCGACAGTCATTTGTACGATCGGGAGACCAGCTAGCAGACATTTTGACCAAAGCTGTAACAGGACAAGTGTTTCATGAAACTTTATGCAAGTTGGGTATCAGAGACCCGATGACTCAACTTGAGAGGGAGTGTTAGACTAGAGTAGTTTAGGAAAGGATTAAGGTCAAAGCTTGTAAAAGGAAAGGATCGAAGATTGATCATTTCCTTAATCTAGCCTTTAATCCTTTCCTAAACTAAGTGATCTTAGCTAGTCTATAAAATTGTAGAAACATGTAAACAATGCAAGAAGAAAAATTTCAATCACAAATTTCTTTCCAATATTTACACTTGACAAGGACGTCCACATATCGGTTTCGGATCAAATTCTTTTAATTTGATGGCCCTGAATGCAGCGTACCTGAACGACGACTTTACTAGGCAACAAACGACGAGTTTTGGTTGTGGACGGCGAGTAGGCAAGATACGAGAAGGCAAAAAACCGACGAGAGGGAGAAGGACGAGAACCAATCAGCTGAGCCGAGAAATTAGAATTGATAAATTAGAGTCGTTGGCGAGTTTAGCAAGAAAACGAGTGCATTAGAAAATGAGAAACTTAGACATGAAAGTGAACGAGAGAAATCTGATTTCTATTTCTTAAATCGTGAAAGTGAACGGCAAGTTTGTTTAGCACTTTAGCAAGAAAAGATTTTCTATTTTTTTTGATATATAACGGATGAATGGTACCTGGTGGTCTGATACCACCATCGTTAATTTAACGGGTGTCAGAGTTGAATCTGCCACTGCCATTGGTGGTAACCACGGAGTTGGATCCACCATCACAGTTAGATAACCTTATTTTTTTTTTGGGTATTTTGAAGGGTTTAAAAATTGAGCTTTAAATGGTTGTATGTGACCGCATTCTGCAAGTGATTTTAGGTACTTTTGAGGCCTAGATTTAGCCCCTATTTTACGCAACCTTCTTAAAATTATAATTGGATAAGCACATTTTTTCAAAAAATTACTCATTTTTTTAAAAAAGATTCTTATAAGCTAATTATAACCATAAAAAGGCTGCACAAAACACCCCCTTAATGTTCGCATGTTAAAAAAAGCAAACAAACTCGGGAGCACTTCCCTTTGCGCGTGAGTGTAGTTGATATGATACGAGTAGTGACTTATGATATGGTTTAATTGTTTATGTTTTCTCTTTGGTTCTAACTTCTAATGGTGGTGAAATTTAGGGGGTGTTTTGCGCAGACCCTCTTATGCTTATAATTGGATTATAAGAACTTTTTTTGAAAAAATGAAGAGTTATTTTTTGATGGAAAAGTGCTTATAATTGGATTATAATTTTTAGAAGGCTGCGCAAAACAGGGCCTTAATATAATGCAAAAGTAATTCAAATTTTCAGGGCAAGATTCTAAGTGGACCATATACTCACTGGCCCAATATAGAATATATGGAACGGGTCCAGGCCCTAGGTCGCAACGGCAGTCGGCAAACAACACGAACTGTAGTCAGATTTCCAGAATTGTACTCTGCTCAACAGGATTTATACGCATCTTAGCTTCTTAGCTGTGCATTCGGACAAGCGTAGACTTCACTTATACTCACTCGTATCTCAATCGAGAGACTTTGGGCAACCGCCGCTTCGTCCCCGTGTCCTTCACCACCACAATGATGTCCCGGGACGTGTCGGCGTGCAATACCTACAACTACGGCGACGCCCTTTATTGGGACGCGCGTTACATACAGGAAGCGGATTGCGGTTCTTTCGATTGGTACCAGCGTTATTCTGCTCTTCGGCCCTTTATTCGAAAATACATCTCGACAACCTCACGTGTGCTCATGGTTGGTTGTGGAAATGCGGGTAAGATTCCTTTCTAGTTTTCGTATTTAATTTTGTTTGGATGCTCAGTTGTATGAAATTTGGTGGTCGAAAGGATTTGCAACTGAACTGATGGACATTGCATTGGGCATGGTGCTTGATCGATTTTCCGTAAAGGGGACTGGCTTATCTTTGTCTATGTTCAAAGGTATCTTTTTTTTTGGGGGTGGGGGGCGGGAAGGGAGAGGGGGAATGGGTCGTGTGCGGCGTAACTGTTGAATAGAGGTTTTCAAGCTTTTCAAGAACAGATTACTGTAAGGCCTATTTATAGAAACACGCATGCAGTGCATTAGTACTAGCATAACTTGCTCACAAATGCTACACTATATAATTAAATGACATTTATTTGACAAGGACACTGCGTGATGGGAAATGCTTTCACGTTGATCTCAAGTATAACTCTTTAAGTATTTGGAGGATTTTTTTATCTCTACTTTTTCTGTATTGACGGTGTTTAGACAAATTTCGGTGCCAATACTCTGAAAATGTTAAACACTCCTGCAAATGTGATGTTTTATATTTTTTCGGTTTACTGTTGTTTTATATAAAATGAACAAAATGAGTAATTTTGATAATGAATCTGAAAAGTGTGGTTGGGTTGGCTGGAAAATGCCGAGGTGCTACCTGTTTTTAAGATCATTGAAGCTTGAAGCAGCTTTATTGTTGTTTTGTATATAAAAGTTTGGATCCCCTTTTTGGAAGGGATAATGATTTATGCCTCATCGTATTTTATGATCATGAAGTATCTACTGAAATCATGGTATTAACTATGGATATACAAATATATTGTACTATTGCTGACATATTGGCTGTCAGTGCTGCTATAGTCCTTTCTTGTTTTTCCATAAGTTGCAACCCTTTCTTGTTAAGTTTATGCCTATGCACACCTGCCTAATTGAGTAATTTTGGCATGTCCTAAATGATTAATTTGCAACTTCTTCATCAGTTATCTCTGAGGATATGATTAAAGATGGTTTTGAAGACATAATGAACATTGACATATCATCTGTGGCTATTGAGATGATGAAGAGGAAGTATGAAGACATACCTCAGTTGAAGTGTATCCTTGCAAACATGGTCTTCGTTGGGCTCTTGGATGTGCAGTGTACAGAAATATATTATCTTAATATTGCTTTCCTGCAGCAAGCATCCGTGCTCTTGTCTTTTTTTTCCTGGAGTATCATTAGTTTCATTAGTTGTTAGTCAACGTTGAAATCCGAAATGTTTTATGATTTCCCTTCTTTTTTTACCTCGTATTGGCAAAAAAGAACATAAAAAATATTTGGTCCTTGATGTCCTTACTAAGTTTTCCAGACATGCAAATGGACGTCAAGGATATGAGTTTCTTTCCAGATGATTCATTTGATAGTGTGATAGATAAAGGTAAGCATGCAACCTCTTTGTGTTGGTACTTTCGGATTTGTAATGCAGTCTGCAAGAAGATCATAATGGGTTTGGCTTGTATGTTTGCATGAACTGCTGTATGCAATCATAGGGACTCTTGACTCATTATTGGTGAGCTATATTGTATTTTTTTATTCTTTCTTTTGTTTGATTTTCTCTAACTTCTTTTTGTTCCTTTCTTCTTTTTTTTCGTAATTATTCGTGTCTTCTTCTAATGTGGTGATGGATCCATAGTGTGGTGCCAATGCTCCAATTAGTACTTCGCAAATGTTGGGGGAAGTGAGCAGGTTCCAAGATTTATTCCAATGCCTAGCATTAATGTTGAAATTTGACATCTTCTTGATGTTCGTGCTATTTTAACATTATAATTGGTTCCTGTCTAGCCTATGCAGTCATGTGATTTCCCTTTCCTTTTCGCAGGCTTCTTAAACCTGGAGGAGTGTATATGTTGGTAAACTTATGTATGCTGCAAAGGTTCTATCTTGAAAAGTTTTTTTCATTGACTTAAGTTGCAAATTGGATTTTCCTTGTTATATTTATTTTGCAGATAACATATGGTGATCCTACAGTACGGATGCCTCATATAAATCGGTCAGTTTACAATTGGAAAATTGAACTGTACATAATACGTAAGTGATACAAGTTCCTTCTGTTGTTCAGGATTTTTGAAATTCTATTTGTTTTGGTGCCACTTTCTGGCTGGTGTGCATATAAACCTCTGCTTTCTGCAATTGAAATTCAAACTGGAGATATCATTTTAAGTGATTCATAATACTGTTCTTTGCATCTTACCTTGGATGATGATGTTTCCTTGATGGTAGACTGCAATTGGTAGACAGAGACAGTAATTGCACTACATGATTTACCTGTTGGTTTCTCAGGCTCTAGTATGACAAAGTTTGTTGCTGAAAGGGCACATTACTTCCTTCTCAAATCTACCTTAAAGAAACTTACTTTGATCTGATTTTCAATGTTCTAGTTATAGACTCTTTTGGTAGCATCTGGGATACTATTCAAGTTC
Source organism: Pinguicula moranensis (assembly GCA_028565015.1). Taxonomy (NCBI): domain Eukaryota; kingdom Viridiplantae; phylum Streptophyta; class Magnoliopsida; order Lamiales; family Lentibulariaceae; genus Pinguicula; species Pinguicula moranensis. The sequence goes on from JAOWBN010175864.1 coordinate 6,716, forward strand.
TCACTAGTCGTCATCCCTGTGCTTCCCAACCACTTAGATGTGTTGTTTCTGTGCTTGACAAAAGTTTTGATTTTGTTTATACTTCAACCTGATCTGAATCATTTTTGATAGCTTAGAATATTTTGAACGATTGATGAAGGGACAATATTACATCTTTTGAAATTGTTGGATATCCATTTCATGATTTGTATTGCCATTTATTGAGCTGGACACATTCCTTCGCATCTGCAGCTAGACCCGGGTTTCAAAGGCCTGCTGGATTGGATGCTTCGAAATCACACCTGGACCCCGTTGCTGTCACCGAGAAAGGCCTGCTTCCCGCAGATTATGTTATGGAGGACCCTGATTCTCACTACATTTATGTGTGTACAAAGATTGATGGGCAGACTGATCTCAACACCAAATCTGCAAATTTCTTGAATGGTGCAGTGCGAAGATGATAAACATAAACAGAAGCTATATGAGATGCTTACTAAAAAAAGAAGAAAATAGGATGCAAAATTTGGTTGCCTTCTTCAGACTGCTTGAAGATAGGTTTGATTTATATTGCATTCCATTTCTTTGAGAGGTCGTTTCCTCCCAACCAGAATACTTTTGGCATATGGTCCCAGTCAATCGTGTTTACCCAAAAATGAATACTTTACTTTGTGTGCAATACAAGTAAATTTGTGGGTTTATTTGATATCCTAAAATAGAAACCTAATCTAATGCCATAAATTGAGGAGGATGTGATCGATGTGTAACAAAAAGGTTGAAGCCCTTAAAGACGTTGGTATTGAATTTGTAATCCGTTGTTATGGAGCGTGTGCCGTGCCTCCTTTTGGAAAGTGCAACAAACAACTAAGATTAAATTCCTAATATAATGTTGACCAATAACTAGAACAGATCTAATATCGGATATAATTGTAACAAATCATAACAACGAAATGTTACCTGTTGCGGAAGCGTAACAGCTGGATCGAATGTCCGGATAACGAGTCTACCAGAGTCTCGTTAGGTTTCCACGAATCAAGTCTTCGCCTCTAGGGTGGTTAAGCAGACAGAGAGATATCGTATATCTCTTCTATTCGTTATATGTCGTGTACTATCTCGTACTTCGAATGAATAAGCACGTAACCTATTTGTAGTAGTGGAAGTACTATGCATTTGACGACTACTATACATTTGACGGCTGTATTATAATATTAAAATTAACAAAACGTGTTCCTACATCTCCAAAAATTATGTGAAACCTATTAAAATTTAGTTTGAACATGGTTGTTCCACATGTATTAAAATATATGTTTTTCCAATATCTTGCAAACACTTTCTCGTATCGTCAACTTCATCTGTTTTCATGAGCAGCCAGCAGGTACACGCGTTAATGGAGAAATGATCATTGGGCACAGTGGCCGACGTATGTGCCATGCCATCGCAGCACCCTCTTCATTTTTTAAAATAATAATTAACAATATAAAACCAATTATTTAATCTTAATAAATATTTTTATTGTATTTTGTTATATTCCACATCTCATTAAAAAATATTTCGTACCCCGTTACCAATAGGACTGAATTTGCCACGATTCGGGCTTCTCTTTCGAGAAGCTATTAAGAAGTTTTTATAAAGCTGTTCTGGGCACACTTGACCAGAATGGGTTTAGCCGATTCTCTAAGATCCTTGTTTTTTTTATTAATAAACATTCTATTGAATAAACGATTTTACAAAAGGTCTACAAGATTTACTGTCTGCAACCAACACTCTTATAGCCTGCACGTGTTATCTGAACGAATAAAAAATTATTCAACTACATCAAAGATATGGAACAACAGAATCTTGGCATTCTGATCCATTCACCCAACTAGGTCCCCCTGTGATTCAGGTTTACTGCTGCGATCCAGAGCCATAGACTTATCTGCACCTGTTCGAGTGGCTTGATTGCTTCTGTCTCAATATCAAAACGGATAGAATTTCTTTCCTTCCACAGAATCCACACCACTGCCAACCACAAGCCTTTCCAGACTTCCTTCCCAATTACCCCTCTGAGATGTCACATATGGTTTTTGAAGTGGTCACATATGTCGTTTGATCCTGTGGCACCCCGAACCAACCGTAGGCCTCCCTCCACAAAGTTTTAGCACTTGCTGATTCAATACTAAGGCCACACTCTGTACACCTTTGCATCACACTTTCAATTCTCACTCCCATGCGCATCAAATTATCCACTGTTTAGACTCGGTTTTGCATCAGTCGCCAGGCAAAAAGTTGTATTCTTCTAGGGGCAATTTTGCACCAAATGCTAGACAGCTCCTTGCGTTCCTCGAGTCCCTGCAAAGAAATTTTTTGTAAGATTATGTATGCTGATGCTACAGTATATTTACCTGAATTTGATCCATCCCAATGCCAGCAGTCAGTGCCTTGGGTTGATAAGGAAAGACAGTGAATGTTGTTGTTCAGCTCCTCTGATAATTCCACCTCTCTTCCCCTAAGCAGGCGTCTAAAGGTTATACTCCAGTCCCCATTTTTGTCTCTTGATGTTTGCATCTCTTCCAAAGTCCAATGTTTTGTTGTACAGATTTTGTAAAGCTTGTCAAAACCTAGAGCCAGACAGCTTTCACCACTCCAATCATATTCCCAAAACAAAACTCTATCCCCCTTGATCAATGATAGTCTCATGTTCTTATTGAACCATTATTCACCAGAGATTTTACAGATATCTTTCCGAAGATGGGAAGTAACATCCGGCAGAGAAGTAATAGACCATCTCGAATATGGCCCTGATTTTTAAGATATTTGGCTCGAATCATCCTGCTCCACAAGCTTTAATCCTCTAGTCTTAATCGCCATAGCCACTTTCCCAACAACGCTTTATTCATCAGTTTGATATCTTTTAGACCGAGGCGCCCTCTTTCCTTCCTTCACATAAATCAGTCCAAGCCACCCAGTGAATCAGATTACTGGATGTGGACTGCTGCTTCCATAAGAAGTTGCTCATCAAGTTCTGGATAGTCTCTAACACCAACTCAGGAACTTTAAATAGAGACATGTAATATATTGGGAGGCACGTTAACACTGATAATCGCCACTCGTTGCAGGGAGCCTTAGATAAATCAATCTCCACACATATTCTAGCTCTTACGGTCGGTCGTTGCAAAGTGGTGTTATCCACCCCAGATAACGCCCAAACTGGACGCTATTAAATGTAATGCATCCTTTCTATATAGGTGAACAAAGAGGTTAGGCAGAGAGATCCATACCGAAACTACAAGGGACACTTTTTCGAGGGAGAAGTTCGCCGCCCTTCGGAAAAGACAGAATGTCCAACCCTCCAAAATTTTCCCTCCATGGTCTAGCTGTGGGCTAGTTCCCATTTATTATTGAATTGTATGAGCACATGAACATTGTCCAACAAGGTGATGTCTACTTGCAGCGGGTTGGTGAGTCCCCAAGTCTTGAAGCCAGACAAGTAGATGCTATTGATAGACGACTGTTTTCGTAAACATTTCATGACCAAGCAATACGGGAGGTCGTAGCTCATGATGCCCAACTCCTCATCCGAAAAGCTTAGGACGGTTACCCCATCCAGCATCTCCATCGTTCACATTCCAATGCGACAGTCCGACAGTTTTTGTTGGGATACTACAATTGGGTAAGACAGGTTAGCGTTACCGATTGCCCCTGAAATTACCTCTGGGCCTGATTTCTCACCGTTGTGGCCGACTCTGTGGCCTTTTCTTCGCTTTTTGTGACCGCCTCCCGCGCGGGCGGAGGCGACGTTGCCATACTGACTAGCTCAAGCCGCGCGGGAGGCGACGTTGCCATACTGACTAGCTCAAGCGTCGTTAGTTTAGCAGTTGTTTGTGTCCATTGGTTGGAATGTTAGATAAAGGGTAAATTGCGCCGAATAGCTAATGTACGCCACTAAGAGAGAAGTTAGAGAGAAAATAGCCTACTTAATTAATAGGTGATTGTATTATCTGCAATTCTGCATCTTAGAGTTTTTATTGCATGTTAATGTTGTTCAAAATGCCAGAGTTCTTCATTCTTGGGGAAATGGTGATGCTTTGGTTGAAATGATAAGAAAATATAGAGCTTACAGTTCTTTTCATTTTGGCGTAATGTTAGAAGTAGAAAAATAATGTCGAGCCAATGTATAACAAATGAAGAAGCCTTTTTTATACCGTACGGATACGCTCGGCAATAGGGCCCTATTCGGTGGTTTCTATGCTCCTGGCTAGAGGAAATACTCTAGTTTCTCCCTCTTCCTAATCCTTTGCCGTTGATGGTTCTATGAACAATTCTATGAACAATGCAGTGGCCTAGTGAGATATCTTCAACTTCGTTACCTGATGCCTGTGTAGTCAGTACGTGTCAATGCAGTGGCTCTGAGCCACTCCCGGAGGATATTAGTTTGGAAAAAATAGAAAGATGCTCAAGATGCAGAAGAGTGGACACAGGTCCGAACCCAGCATAAAAAAGTCGATGATGCTCCAACACGGAAGTCATTACCAGGACATATTTAAAAGTTGCATGCTGGTTCTAAATCTTACTATTTTAGTAACTTTACCCCGTCATGGACTAAGGGTGAGATGTGGAAAGTTTTTTCGGCATTTGGCTAGGTCTCCGATGTTTATTTGCCAAAGCTACTCGGAGCAACAGGTTTCAACCCAGAGAACATATGCCCGTTTGGTTTGGTTAGATTCCTCAAACGCTCGGTTAATGACTTAACCCCGGACAAGCTGAAGGGAATCCGGGTTGGAACTTATCGACTCAGTGTGAGCCTGACTTGGGGCTCTAGGATTTCAATTGCGGAAAACGGAAGGATATAGCAGAATAGACCACAAGAAGTCTTGTTAATGGCGCAACCAGTTTGCCACGAAGCGCAGCAAACGATCTCAGTTCCTTTCACACCAAATACAAAGGCTGCCCAATGGATGGATACTTTTCTAGCTGGGGTGTCGTCCCCCCTACTAGACTTAGCAACTCTAAATAAAGTACTTGTCGACTCTGGTTATGAAGGAGGCTCAGTAGTGAGACTGGAGGGCAGGAAAATATTACCGAAGATGAAATCCAGTGAAGATCAAATGATATTGGTTGAGGACTACCGAGCTATCAAACTACTGGGTCTCCACTCTCTGAGACATTGGAGGCTGATTAACGATAAACTGGCGAGACAGCTTGGATTCTAATAAAAGGCACTCCACTCCACTGTCAGTATGGAATTTGTTTTGAGGAAATTGTTGGCAAAATTGGAGTTCTGGTGAAAATTGATTAGAAAACAAAAGACCAATCGGAAATGCGATACGGCATATTACAGGTGCTCATCGCAGAAAATACCCCAATCAATCCGGCTATGGAAATTGTGACAACGGAGGAAAAGTTTACCATCCAAGTAAATGAGGAAACTAATGATGTCGAAGGACAAAACAGAAGGAAGCCAAACCCATGGAAGCAACAGGGAGGCAATACCTGTAAGCTATTTGAAGAATGTCCGGAGTTAAGTCGTGGAACGAAACCCTAAAATGAGAAGGAAGTGACGAAAGAGCTTGAGAAAGGAAAATCATCTCATCTGGTAGAAGATGAAGTTTCACTGTTTAACGAAAAAAAATGCCCGGACAAGAATATCGTCGGCCCATCGAGGATAGACCTAGGGGAAATATAGTCACGTGGGACTGAAAGCGTCAATTTGTGTCTAGAGTATGGACTGAGAGAAAATCATGAAAGAAGTAGATCTCGAGCTGGCAGGCGCCGTTACAGAGAAGCAAGATATGATGGAAGGGGAAACTATGCGGTCAACTAGCCTGACAGCCTATAATAAGGTGACACCTGTAGGGAGTGGGCAATGACTCTCACCTCAGTCATGATGGATTGAGAAATCAAATTGTCAAAATGGTAGCTCATCTATGATAGATGAGGGAGATTTGGAGTTTGGTGCCGAGTTTCGTATGGATCTTACACGGCCAACATTGCTACCAATTGGGCTGGCAGATTTGCAAGGAAATACTTGAATGGGATACCCAGATAGCTTCACTGCTTTACTAGAAAGTCAACAACTGAACATGGAAGTCTGAAGTAACCTGCTACAAGGTTTTGATGATACTACACGTGCGGTGAATTACCAAAACTCAGAATCTAGTAATGTAGTAGAGTTAGATCAAATGTCACTCTCTCAAAATTATGACCCTTTTAACTTCATGCCCTGGATATACCTATCCCTTAGACCTTTGGCTGTGAATTGAAAAGAAACTCTTCTGAAATACAATACAGTTGCGCAATTGACAATGAAGCTCACAGAGGATTCACGAATAATCCAAGAAGGTCATTCCCCGACCTTGGCTAAGGAGTAGACATGCAATCACTCAAAAGTTGAAGCAATTATTGATCTTGCTATCAAACTTGGAGTGTCCTTAAACACCCCTCGAGTAGACTTGTTAACCCGAATAGATCTTATGGAGAGTCGTGATGAGCAGCAGTCTACCCCTGCATTTCAACCATTTTAAACCACTTTTTATGCACATTTTATCATACAATATCCATGGGAATAAAACTCCAGTGAAGAAAGGTGAAGTAAGAGCTCTAGTTAGAGACCAAAATGTGGATTTTCTGTGTATCCAAGAGATGAAGATGAGAAATATGAGTAGAGAAAACTTTCGTCAACTATGGCCCTATGCCGATCTTGATTATGTATGCAGTGATGCAAATGGAAATTCAAGGAGGATCTGTTGTATATGGAATCCTGGTTTGTTTCACAAGGGGAGACACTGGACTAACGAGGTCATTCTAGGAGTGGAAGGTGTATGGGGTGATGATGCTATTCCGGTAACTATTCTAAACATATATACTCCCTGTCAAGGAAGACAAAAATGACTGCTATGGATTAACATTCTCAATCAAGTTATGTTGGATCATACCAAGAGATGGTGTGTGGTAGGGTATTTTCATGCAGTGAGATACTCTACTGAACGAAGAAGTAATGCCAACCCCATAAGATCAGAAACTACGGCTTTTGATAGATTAATTATTGAAGCAAAACTGGTAGACTTACCTCTGCTGAGAACTCACTACACCTGTATCTCCAGAGGTGGTGCATGTAGTAGTAGGCTGGATAGGTTCCTTTTATTTGACAGTTGGTTAAGACAATAGCCTAACCTCAATCAAATTGGTTTAGATAGAGGACTGTCTAATCATAGACCTATATTATTAAAAATTGATAAGGTGAATTGGGGTCCAAAAGTTAGTAGATCTATGAACTGCAAGGAAAATGTGGATGGTTTTGCAGATTTGGTGAGAAATGAATGAAAAAGTATGGTTGTCACGGGAAGGAGTAGTTATATACTCTACGAGAAACTAAGACTCTTGAGAAGAAGATTAACTGCTTGGAACAAAGAAGTTTTTGGCTCAGTGGGCAGCAATGAGAAGGACTTAAAGATACAGATGAATGCATGATCTGATTGGGTTAAGAGAGGTTACAACTGCAGAAAAACTATAGAGGGCAGACCTCACGAACAAACTACAAGATACCATCCATAGTAAAGAGATGATATTGTGTCAAAAGGCAAGATCATAGTGTATCAAAGATGGTGACGAGAATACAAGTTTTTTTCCATGCTAAAATATAGAGTAATAGAACGAAAAAGTACATTCGTGGCCTGAACTTTAATGGAATTTGGCCGGATGACGTCCAGAGTCTAAAAAGTAGTATAACAGACCACTTCTCAAGACACTATGACTCTGAAAATTGGGCTAGACCTACCCTGAATCTTCCAGCAATGAATATGTTAACAACTGCAGATAATGCTCTACTCACTGCTGCCTTTTCTGAAGATGAGATTAGAGAAACTATATGGAGTTGCTCCACCTCCAAAAGCTCGGGTCCTGATGGATTTAACTTCATTTTTATACATAAACATTGGCCTACCTTGAAGGAAGATTTCATCTCATTCATCAAGGATTTTCATAGTAAAGGTAGATTGTCAAAGGGCATGAACTCCACCCATATTACTTTAGCGCCTAAAGTAAATAACCCTTTCTCTATTGAGCATTATTATCCTTTATCACTAGTCAGCAGTGGATATAAGATTTTGGCAAAACTCTTGGCAAATAGAATTAAGAAGATTATGCACAAAGTAATATCAAACTGTTAGACATCGTTCATGCAAGGGCGCTATATCCTTGATGGAATCATGGTAGCTAATGAGCTGTTGCATTCATTGAAAAGTTCTAAGAAGAGTGCAATACTTTTCAAGGTAGATCTTACTAAGGCTTTTGACACCATAGGCTTGACCTTTCTGTTTCGAATGATGAGCAGGCTCGATTTTTGTCACCTGTGGATTGAATGGATGAATGAATGTGCTACTTCAGCTCGTGGCGCAGTGTTATTGAATGGAAGCAGTGCAGGTGAATTCAAGCTCAAGGGAGGTTTGAGACAAGGAGATCCACATTTCCCTTTCCTCTTCTTGATTGTAGCTGAAGGATTGAACTTGTAATTGAGTAGAGCAGTGAACATTGGGCGCTTAACTGGAATAAGGTGCGTACATTACTCTATCTCCCACCTCTAATATGCTGATGGCACTCCGCTCTTTTTTCAAGGGAAGCAAGACAATATCAGAGTGATGAAGGCTGTCCTCAGGATATTTGAATTAATAGCTGGTCTGTCAATAAATTTCTCCAAAAGCAGGTTGCATGGAATCAATGTAAGAGTAGAAAAACTTGCTAGACACGCGCAAATCCTTAACTGTAAGATGTCAAAGTTGACAATTATCTACTTGGGACTTACTTTAGGGGCTAACCCAAGAAGAACTCAGACATGGGATGAGATACTTAAAGTGATCCAGAAATGAATTTAGTCTTGGAAAAACCAGTTCCTAAATTTTCCTGGGAAGGTAAATGCACACTCTATAACTCAACTCATTAAACGAGGTATTTGGTTGAGAATAAGATCCATAAGATCCACGGCTCTCTTCCCCTACTCATTAACTGATTGGTTAATGAATCTATGCACTTGCCTTGAGTTTTGAGAATACATTCTATGCACTAACTCCCTTGGTTATGAGCTGGCCTTATTGGAACCACACCGCACAGTAAATAACTGCTTTCAGATGATGAGACACTACCTGATTTCACTTGATGCTATCTGATAGAACCTGAACAGAGTAATATCCTCTGCCCCTCATTCCTCTGGTTTTTTATTTATGCTATAAGTCTTCCACTTCCGTTGAGGTACATGTTAGATGAAGGTGAGGGACATATGTATACTTGACATTATTAGATTGCATACGGAAGCCTTGCAGTATGGCTACATGGCAGCAACTTTTGAACTGATAAATGAACGTTGTAGTTGTGCAATATATACCATCATGATCCTATCATGGGGATTACTTTAAGGAGAGTCATTACATAGAACTTGACCGTGATCATTTACATCAATATGACATGTGATGATTAGTGTAGAAATGGGGGGTAAGGGTGACAAAATCACTGAAGTACGATGCTATAAGGTGAATAGGCTTAGTTTTACTAACCACTACAGTAAAGACTCATGTAGCCCTTGGGTGGTGTGCATAGTTGAAAGTCAGTAGATCACTGCCGCTTTATCTCTTAAGTCATTGCTTATATTTAGCTGCAATCTCTTGACCTTGATACTATAATGTACACAGGCTGAGCTGGGTTTTCTAGCAAGATAATGACCCATGTAATCTCTATGACGACCTGCATAGCTGAGAGTTACGTGAACACTTTGCTCACCACCTTATCCACCCCTTATATTATATCTATGTAGCATATGTCTCGGGTACCTGTTCACCAGATTGTTTCCTCTTTCATCTCTCTCTCTCTCTCGTATCTTCTTACCTCTAGTAAGAAAGTTGCACATTCATCTTTTTGTTAATAAATTATGGCTTAACAAAAAAAACTTTTCCTGGGAAGATTACCTTGATGAAGTCTGTACTAGCAAGCCTCCCCTTATACTACCTATCAATGTACAAGGCTCCCAAATCAGTGAACAAAGCAATAGTGAAAATCATGTCCAGTTTTCTCTAGAAACAAGATCAAAGCAGAAGTAGATCCATTCATTGGATCAGTAGGGCTAAACTGTGCAATAGCAAAATAGAAGGTAGTCTTGATATTAAAGAACCTCAGTGAATGAACAAAGCTTTATTAGCCAAATGGTTGTGGAGACTAAGGACAGAGCCAGATCCAGGTGTGAGATATTCACTATGGCATTGTGATTAGTGACCAATCACTCAAGTGATCCATACTATCATAGTATTTAGAACATATCAAAGGAAGATTGGGTCAATAGCAACGTGAATCTCATCACAAGGTAGGGTGACAAGAGTTTGTTTTGGCGCTACTATTGGTCAAATAGTGGATGTCTAGCTCTAAAGTATAGGCAGCTATACAAGCTGAGTAACTAGAAGCACAACCTGATTTCATGCATAAAAAGTATCTCAGCGGGGGAAGTGAATTGGCGACTTACTTTCAGCAGACCATTAAGGGACAAAGACCAAATTCTTCTAAATGATCTCATCCTACACTTATCTGCTTACTCACAGAAGTAAGAGCCAGACTATTGAAAATGGTCAAGGGAAGCCAAGGGCACCTTCACGGTGTCCTCTGCATATACTATTATCCATAAAGCCAATAGTCAGTCCACTGTAAGCATCAAAGGCCTTGAATCAATATGTTGCAAAATCTCACCTAAAAAATTCCATATGTTTGCCCAGGATTTGCTCCAGAACAAAGTTCCAACAATGGGTAACCTGATGAGAAGAGGACTCTCCTTCGAACCAACTCTGAGGCAGTGTGTTCATTGTGGCCTATCAGATGAAACAACATCCCACCTGTTTATTACCTGCTCCTATGCTTGGGAGCTGTGTATGAATGGTTTGGTAGAAGTTATGTGGGGCATTTAGACTTAATGAAACACTTTCAAATGCATATGGGTCTAGTAAGAGGAAGTTTGGGAGCAAATTTGTGGAAAGCCCTCTGGCAAGTAGTGGCAAACAGATTATGGCACGAAATGAATGTAATCAGGTGGGACGCTGAGACGGACTCAAATATACTATTGAGTGGATTAAGCTGAACTCATGGTAGTGGCTAAAAGTGTTGGGATTATTCTCAACATCGTTGGATTTAATGCCAACATTGAGCATATATGTAATATAATTATGTATTGTTTA
>JAOWBN010175873.1:0-17873 GCA_028565015.1 Pinguicula moranensis
TGAATAGGGAATCCCAAAGTTTTCCTAAAATATTCCCAAAATCAGGTTTACTTTTCCCTGGACGCCAAACCCACCCATAGTGGTGAAAGTCTCATTGTGCTCTAAAATCGAACAGAGTCTGCAAGTGATCATTGATGGCGATCCTTACTCAATATATGTAGAGGAATCACCATTTGTGGAACCTCTCTGGCAGGAGGAGCTGAAGTTGACATCCGACTCAGCGTCTCTATCCTCTAATATTCACTCTGTGGAAACTCTCAATGAAGAGGCAACACTTGTACCTGACATGGATAAGGGTGATCTTTTGGATTAGACATGCCATTAATGAACTCCACCCCTAATGTGGCAGAGTCTAGTTCTATTTTAGAGAAGCTATCCTAGTGCTCAGCTAAGATTAGTTTGTGGCCATCGGATATAGCTGACAAGAAACCTGTGATTGAAGAGGTATTTAGGAAGGATCAAATGTCCACATAGGTGGAATTCAGCGAATCCTATTCAAACAAATGTTATTCAGAAAGGGCTACACCTATTCAGATTGTAGGTGATCAAAGCAAGGGGATGGAGGATAAGGTTATGTCATTTTCTTCAGGACAGGTAGTGGTCACTCCTGGACAGGATTGTTTGGTCACTTCGGGTAAGGAGACCTTGGATACTCTTGGTCTTGTTGCGGCTGCAACAGCTTCCCCAATAAAGATCTTCTCTAAAGCTGATCTGACAGACATTCCAATAATATTGGAAGACTTCCCTCCACTTAGACCTGTTGTTATCAGTCCCAAGCAGCCAACAACTTCTAAATCTACACTGGGAAGGAGCAGAGGCAGGACTAGAACAAGGAGTTAGACGAGAAGAGATAATGATCAATTAAGGGCAGGTAATCAAGCAATTGGAGAGTGGTTGGGTACCTTAGCTGGAAATTCTTCAGTGAGTCCTCCTTAGCCCCAACTGCCAGATTACAGAGCAAGCTCCTCAGTTCAGCCCAGGTGTGAGGTCGATTCTATTATGGCTATTGATGCACAATTGGGTATTGACTACGGACCTCATCAAGAGGAATTTTGTACTCTTATTTAGGATATGTCTAAGTCCTGTCACATGTAATCTAATTACCAAGCTGCATCTTCAACTTCGGGTGTTGTGAAGAGACTTTGTCCATGAAATTAGTTAATTATAATGTCAGAGGGTTAGGGAGTTCAGAAAGAAAATGGCAAGTGAAGCAGCTTATTTCAGTGGAGAAGATGGACTTTATTAGCATCCAGGAGACTAAACCGTCCACCATAGAAAAGAAGTTATGCGCATATTTATGGTATGATAGGGAGTTTTACTGGGCTTACACTGGATCATTGGGTGCTTCGGGTGGTCTTCTTTGTATAAGGGACAAAAAACAAATTTCAGAGGGGGGTGTAGTTTGATGGAGAGGGGTTTTTGGGCATAACAAGCAACTGGTTTGGAGAGGCTCAACTATCCATCATGGTGAATGTTTATGGTTTGAATGATCTAGTAAGGAAGCAACTTCAGTGGCAATCCCTAGCAGACCATTTACTTCCTTACAAGTTGGATAAATGTTGTGTGATGGGTGATTTCAATGTTGTGTTATCACTAAATGAAAGGAAGGGGGTAGCAACTAGTAACTATGTTCATGAAGTGGATCTATTCAATGCTTTCATATCCAATCTTGACTTGCATGATCTGAAAGTGGACCGCAGGAAGTACACTTGGTAATTGAAATACCTAAGGGTTGTGAGTCACCTGGACAAGTTTCTTGTTAGCAGTGCTCGACTAGCATCTACTGATACCTGGACACAATGTGGTCTTGACAAAGGGGCCTCTGATCACTATCCTGTTAGTCTATGTGATAAGCTGTGGAACTAGGGTCCTAAGCCTTTTAAGGTTTTTGATGTTTGGATGTTGGACAACAGTTACAATGGGATGATAAATCAAGTCTGAAGCAACACGCATATAGATGGATATTGGAGTTACCAAATTATGATGAAGATTAAACAACTAAGATACATCATCAAGTTGTGGAGTAAACTTACTCCAAGGAATATGGAAGAGGAGAAACAATCTTTAATGCAGAGTATAAAAAAGATTGAAATAGAGGCTAAAGTTGATCTTGCCTTTGACCAACATCTTTTAGCTAACCTGCAATCACAGCTGGACCCAGTTTTAGGGAAGATTTATACGACAACCTTTTAGAATTCCAGAGTACAATGGCTAAAATATGGAGATGAGAACACTTCCTTTTTTCATAATAGTCTCAGGTCTGCTCTGCATACTAGAAAGATAACTGGTGTCTGGAATGAATCTAGTTGGCTGGAAGATGCTGATGACATTAAAGATTGCTTTCCATTTCAAGGATAGGTTTACTGAAAAAATATTACACAGACCTCGGTTTGGCCTCAGACTAAGAGAATTGGATCAGATTGATAAAATGTTTCCGCGGAGTTCATTTTCTAAAGCTGAAATTTTATCTACCATAGCTGATTGTGGGAGTAGCAAGAGTCCATGGCCAGATGGACTCAACTTCGGTTTCATCAAGCATTTTATCCATATCTTGAAGCCAGACATTTTGCAACTGCTCCATGAATTCTATAAAACATGTAGATTAACAAAGGGTAGTATTGCAGTACATATTGGTTGCTTCAACCACGGTCTTGCTTGGGTTTTAAATCCTAACAACTAGACATGTTTATACATGATATATGACTAGCTTGTAATACATTTGCTTACTCCCTCAATCACTGTTTAGATCTATCTCACTATTTTGCTGTTTCAATGAGGTACAGGTTAGGTATTGCAGTACATTGTGCCATCATGGACACATCCTCAACCAGAAACTCCATATTATTTGTGCTATCTTTCTGGGACTATCTCATTATTTTTCATGCGTTTTTGAGGTGCAGGGTAGGAGCTAGAGAACACGTACCATCATGGATATGGTTTCAATTTGAGGCAACCTCTTGCTGTTTCATGGAACCAACCCCACCTTTCTCTAACCACCATCTAGAGATCACCCGACAGTGTGTATCTTCAAGAGCAATAATCAAGTGGCCATCCGGATGATGCACCTAGTTTGTCTCAAGAGCAATTACCAAGTGGCCATCCGGGTGCTGCACCTGTTAGCTATTAAATGATTTGATGGACATTGCATTAAGGAGATGTCTGGTGCAATAGCCTGTCCAGGAAGATTAGGAAGGAGCATGTAATGGACAAAATTGCATATTCAAGATCTGGAAATATATCTAAGATAAGCAGCAGCTGAGAGGTTGCAGCTGCCGTCATTCTCAAATGCTTACAAAAGAAAAGAGGAGATATAGGGCTAGCAAAGTGGAAAATGTTCCAAGCATTGCTTAGTACTCGGCCAGTTGAAATCCACTGCAACCTATGTCACTAAACAATCCAAGCTGAAAGAATAAGGGAAGAGAAGAAGCTCAACTTGCATCAAGGATCATTCAGAGAATTTGGGCTATTATGTTAAGGTAGTTGGTCAGCTTCCTTGGTAATGATCTGTAATATCCCCGCCTATTGGTATAGTATCTGTACATTACAAGGATAGCTCATCAAAACAGGAAGAAGTTATGTATCGATACGCCTGAAATAAGGGTATCGATAAGTTGATAGTCATGATAACCTATTTTGTTGAATAGCCGATGATGGCGATGAACTGAATGCGGAGATGCTTGTGCATTCATGAAGCTAGGGGAGCCATGTACCAGTTCACCCTTAGTTATATCAGAGGGTATGCCGGATAGACAGGCCACACAGATCATGACCGAGATTGCAAACCACTACCTTCAACACTACGAGTTGAGCACGTTTTTGTTTGTGCTACATTTCTGTAGCTTTTATTTAATAGTTACTGTCTGTAAATAACTTTTCAGTATATATAAAAATTTGGCATTTCCAAAAAAAAAAGGGTAGTAATGCAGCTCATATTGCATTGTTGGACAAGGTTTCCAACCCTTTGTATGTGAAGGATTTTAGACCCATTACATTGATTGGGAGTATGCCGAAGATCATCCCCATAGTCTTGGCCAACAGGATCAAGAAAGTGTTAGGAAGCGTAATTAATCAAACTCAATCAGCTTTCATAAGTGGCAGGAGACTTATTGACAGTGTGATAGTGGCAAATGAGATTGTGGACAAAATGAAGAAGCTGAAAAAGCAAGCTCTTGTCTTTAAGGTGTATTTTGAGAAAGCATTTGACACAATCAATTGGACTTATTTGATGCAAATCATGTCTCTCGTGAACTTTCCTCAATGCTGGCAGTGGTGGGTAAAGGGACTGCTTGAGTCTTCCCCAGCTTCTATTCTTATCAATGGTAGCCCCACCAAGGAATTCTATTCCACCTGTGGCATTCAGCAAGGTGATCCACTCTCCCCATTTCTCTTTCTCTTGGCGGCAGAAGGTCTATCCGCGATGATCAGCAAAGCTTCAGAGATGAACCTTTTGAATGGCCTGAGTATTTAGAGTAAAAGGGTGAAAGTAACACACCTGTAGTTCCATGATGACACTCTTCTCCTTGGACAAGCTAACTGAAATTTAGTGCAAACTTTTAAGGTCATACTTCTAAATTTCAAGTTAGTATCAGGTCTCAGAATCAATTTCAGCAAGAGTAAGTTGATTGGGATTAATGTGCCAGCTTCAACTCTAGAGGACATGGCTGCCTTTTTAAATTGTCAACCTGCCACAGTCCCATTCAAGTACTTAGGCCTTCCTATGGGTGGAGTATGAGAGTTGCAGAGACCTGGAAACCAGTAACAGAAAAGTTCAATAAAGCTTTATCATCCTGGGAACACAAATGGTTGTCCATAGGTGGGAAACTAACTCTCATGAAGGCATTCCTGGCAGATTTACCCTCACATTCTTTCTCCTGTTTTTGTGCTCCTAGTATCATTATCAAGAAGCTAACCTCTATCCAAAGGAGCTTCTTTTGTGGCAACACAACTGATAGGAAAAAGGCTTGTTTGATCTCTTGGAATAAAATCAGTACAAAGGTGGACAAGGGGGGTTTAGGTGCCAGGTTTCTCTCCTCCTTTAATGAAGCATTGATATGTAAATGGGGTCTGCAGATTTTGAATGATACCTCTTCCTTGGCTACCTCTATCATAAGCTCAAAATATGGGGATAGTTCTTCTCCACATATTGTAGGTTTTAGAGCACTCATTCCCCTGTCTTGGTTACAGTTAGACCAAGGGGTACAAGATATGCCTCTAACTGGTGGCTGGAACTTAATGAGACGTTAAACTGTGACTGCTTCAGATCCAACATCTCCTTGAGGCTTGGGAATGGAGTTTGTACTAAATTCTGGACAGACAATTGGTTGAACAATACATAATTAGCAACTGCCTATCCTAGATTATACAGAAAGGAGTTGTGTAAGGACATCAATGTGGCTGAAGCAAGCAATTGGGTTAATGGTAACTGGATTTGGCAATGGAGGTGGAGTAGAGCTATTTTGGACTCTGAACAGCCGAACTTTCTTGATCTTCAAAGAGAGCGCTGAATTTTTCTCCTCAATTGAATAGCAAGGACAAATATATCTTCAATATCAGCAAGGATGGCTCTTATACGGTCAGAGATGCTTATAAATACATCACTTCAGGTACGCAGCATAATTTTTTAGATATTCATTTAGCAACTACTAAACACATATGGAACACTTTTGCACTTAAAAAAGTTTGTATCTTTGTTTGGAAACTAATACAAAGTGCAATGCCAACAAAAGTTGTGCTACAGAGGAGAAACATTATTGCATCTGACCAGGAAATAGTTTGTCCACTATGTTGTTCTGCTGATGAATCAGTAACTCACCTCTTCTCCGAATGCTCAATCACTATTACTCTGTGGTCCGACATAGCTGGGTGGCTAACAAGTGATCACTTTACTTGAATTCTCAGCCTCTGCACCTCAGGGTGTAAATGTAGCAGCATGGGACTCCATCTGAATGGCTATGATCTAGACCATCTGGAGGGAGAGGAATAGAGTACATTTTACATCTTCAATAGCCTATACCCCCGGCTACTTCACAATATCAAAAAAGATTCCTGGCTGTGGGTTAAGAAACAGAATAAATCTTATCCATATAGTTTAACTGATTGGTTGTTGCAATCACATGCTTGTTTGAGCTTATTATCTTAGCAGGTTAAGGAGGCATCCACAGGTCACTGTCCTAAAGAATCATCTACTGACTTAGTTTAGTAGTCATGGTTTCAATCTAATGTCCAGCAGCTATGAGGTTTGTTGGCTTTAGTGTTACACTTGAGGCATCCTGATTAGTTGTTGGATCAGATAAATGAAGTCGTACTCCAAATGGGTCCTACAAAAGATTATACAGCCTCTAAAGAAAACATTCTTGCTATGTTCTAGTATTGGTTGTGCCGATTGATTATTTTGTTACTTCAATGTGGTACAGGTACAGGTTCAACCTTTGGCCAGTCTAACTGTGGCTACTTTCATGGCCAGGCATTTTCACGTATGAAAAGTACTAAAGTATATCACTAGCAAAATGCATGGCAATCTTACTCAAAGAAAAATCTTGGACATCACATTAACCCAAGAGGTCACATAGAGGCATCCTAATGGCTGCTTCTCTGAAGGAACACCTCACATAAACTCACTTGTCTGGAGTGGAATCATTCACTCAAGGCTGCACTGAGTCAACTGCTCTTCAACATGCTGGATGTAAACCTTATACAAAACACATTCTTGATGGACAGTTTGCTTCGGTTCACGAAGAGGAATACTCCAGCAGCCACAACCTATTTGGAAGCAGTGGCTACATCTCATACTAGACTAGTAGAAGAATCAATACTATCAGATCAACAGATTGTTTGTTTCAAGGGTCATGGGCTATTGGAATTTGCAAATTCGGGTGTTGTGGTTAGCCACCTCACTAAATCTCAAGAGTTAGAACACGAGACCTTCAAATATTGTCAGCCAGGACGTGGATAACACACTGAGGCAGTGTGTCTTTAAAGCTACTGAAGTAGCAATTCACCGAGGCAGAATACACTTATATCCAAATCAGGGTGTAAAGCCAGCTTGCTGATCACATCCACTGGTACCTTATGTCACATGGAGCCAATGGGAAAGAATCATGGAAGATAAGCAACTCAGACTAGCAACAACGATTAGTTGAGAGATTTTGGACTAGTAGGTAAAGGTAGTTGGTTTGCTTCATTGTAAACGAACTCTAATATCCGTGCTTGACTGGCTATACTCTTTATACAGTATAGGGATAGCTCGTCAAACAGGAAGAAGCTATGTACCGTTATTCTTGAAAAAGGTTATCGATAAGTTGATAGTCATAATAACATGTTTGATTGAAGAGCAGATGATGACGATGAACTGAATCCGGAGACACTTGTGTATTCATGAGGTTAGGAGAGCCATGTACCATATCACCCTTAGTTATACCGGAGGGTATATTGAAAAGGCAGGTTACACAGTTCATGATCAAGGTTTAGACCGCTGGCTTCTACACTACGCGTCCAAATCTCTGGATATATCTAGTATGGGTCAATATTTTCATTTTTGTTCTTTGATATTTTTTAAATAGCTTATACCGTATATATGAAATTTGGCATTCCAAGAAAAAAGTTTTTTTTTAATTTTTTTAAGTTTTATAAGATATATACATTTTTAACTTTTATATGTTTTTGAGATTTATATATTTTATAAGTTTCCAAATCCTAAAAAACCTAAAAGCCCCAATGCCCTAAAAAATAAATAAATAATTGAAATAAAATTTATATTCACATAGGCTAAGGTTGATAAGTCTTAATTAAGTTATAAAGGGTTTGTTAACTTTATAAAAAAAATCAGTTTTATACAAGTTTTATAAGTTTTTCAATTTTATAAGTTTTATTAGTTATATACGTTTTCAAGTTTAAGATTGAATTGTGAGTTCCGACGAATTCCCTCCAAAAGATTTTTTAATATATTTTTTTTATTTTTTATTTTTTTATCAGCAGGAAAATCGCCGGTCAAACAGCCAAAAATGGTTTGACCAGTCAAATAGAGATTTTTTTTACAAAAGTTCCTGCCAGTTTTGGGCAGTTGAGGCTGGTTTAATTTTTTTGATTTGATTTATTTTTGCAAAACCTCTTATTTTAGCGGGTACGAAAATTGACAGTTAGCTTATTTTCGGTTGGAAATACCCATGTTTAGCCAAGATGAAGGTCGTCGATTGTAGAGGTAAGCACGATGTTAAAGGTGACGACGCTAATACAGTGGATTGATTAAAATTGTTAATAAATATTTTTAGAATCAAATGATAAAAAAAATAAAGGCTAAGTATACGGATTGTGGTGTGATTACTTGATGAATGCTATGTTTATTCCCATGCACGAATTGTTTGGTATCCAACATTTTCATTTACAGGTCCTGGGATTGTAATTCAGTGATTCATTATTGTTCAAGGCTAAATACCGTATTACTAATCCAGCCAAAGTTGGGTGGATTGGAATCGACCCAAGTTATCCGGTCTTCCAATCTAGATAACAATTCTTTCTTTTCGTCTTATTTACATACAATATCACCATATATAAACCTAAACTCCATCGTCAAACTCATATTTATCTCCATTTTTACAACGCTTATCGCTCGTCAAACTCATACTCGTTGAATTTCCTGTCTCTTCGAATAGGAAAATCTCAACCTCTCGTCCCTCCGACAACATATTTCATCTCCATTGTTTGGATTCTCAGCTCCATCTAAATATTGTAGGAAAAGTCAATTTTCCATTTATGCCCTAATCTACTGACAGTATGCTAAATTCATATATTTTTGTTGAATATTTGTCTGATCTACTATTTTTTGTTCTCAATTTACCATTTCTATGGTAGTCTTGCCTCTGTTTTTATGTTAGGTATGTGTCTGGTCACAAATCTAATTCCATTGCGTTCGGATATTAGTGTTATAAGTTTTGTTTAGCTTCGGTTACTACGGATTTGTGTTAATCTTAATATTAATTTGCTTGCATGTGTGGGTTGTGTTATATGTTTGAGTCCAAGTATATATTTTCAATTTCTAAAGTTGTATATGCTTTTGTCTTCGAGTAAATTTTCTATTTTGTCAATTACTATGCGAGTTGAGGATAAATTGCATGTTAAGGTCAAAGGGTTTAGAACCTACGACCTAAATCTTTTTACTACTGTTTATGGAAATTTGGTGTCTTGATTGAATTATGTGTCTTCTCGGTAGTTTTGAGTTAATTTTGTCTGTTGCATTACTCTTTTAAGCAGTCATCACATTTACTCATGGACCCTAAGCCAATAACTGTCTTCTTCAATATGTGGAGGATGCACATAGTGCTTCAATTGATGAGTACGAACAATACATACAGTCAGCTCAATCGTCCCCGGCGTAGACTCAGAAGCGTGATGACCTGACAACTGAACTTAGGGCAGCTTACAATGTTTCTCAGTCGACACAATCTTCATCTGATGGCTGATACATGGTTGTTCATGTGATTGATTGTCTTGTTTGAGCTGGTTAATGCATGACAATCTTGATGCGTTGATTAAATAATCCTTGATATATCCTCCAATATTACTATGTCTGACCTGTATTTATATATTTGTTATCTCATGGTTCTATGACGCTTTTGTTTTGTTTTGTTTTTCTCATTTTTTTTTGTTTGAGGTAGGATGGGTAACACGGGCAATGACAACATTGACTGGTTTGACTTCACCAAAGAATCTAGGCAAACCCAGCAATGCATCCCCTAGGCCTAGACTGAAGCAGAAGGCCAATAAAATCTTCGTGATGCCTAGGCAACAATCTCTCCACAAGATTTCAAGTAGGCATTCACCCGAGAAGAAACTCTACTTCATCCTAGACGAGGAGAAATCCATGATAGTGTCTTGCAAGAAACTTGCTTTAGAGGGTTACAAAGCTGAAACGTGGTGGAAGAGGGGCTTAGATGTGCAAGTAGTATATGGGAGCTTGTCAAGGGAAGTAGGGTCCAGGAAAAGAACATTGAGAACTAGATTCACGTCTGGAAAAACCAATGGAGTCGACTGAGTGAGTTTGTTGGTTAGAGTGGAACAACAATGGATCCGGATAAACATACAATGGTGGTGGACAATCCAGCCTTTGGAATGAGTTGTTGAAGGTAATTTTATATTTTTCAAACCTAGCCTCACTTACGCGTCTAACTGACCCTACTATTTTTACAATGCAGATGAATAACAAATTTGCTCACATCAAGGGCAAAAACATTCCCCTATATTATGATTGGTGTGAGATCTTCAGCGAGTACCGTGCTCAAGATGCTCAAGGAGAGGATTTTTCTTGTAGAAGATGAGAAGGAAAACATCGACAAAGCACTCATGGATTAGTACAACTATGATGAGAATGAAATCGACGAAAAGGATTTAGATGGGAAAGAAACAGAGCTAGTTGAGAAGGCATCCACCTTAAAACCATCTAATGTGGAGCCTTGTGGCCGCTCAACAAAGAACAGTAAGACTGGTGTACTTTCCATCCATAGTTCTTACGAGAAAGCTTAAAAAAGCATCTCGACTTAGATGCACTAATGCTAAAAGGTGTGAAATACCTTGATGGTCAAACCGGATCAAATACAAATACCGGCGAAAAGACAATCACAATCACAAGAACCTGAAGGAGTTTCCTACACTCACCTTTGAGTAGCAGCTAGATCTGGTAGCTCACCTCATCGAAAGACTAGTATGTGATATGGAAGATTTAGGGTCGTGAAAGAAGAGAGCAAATGATGAAACTCTTCTTCAAGGGGAAGTGGCATGAGGTAAAGGTTTTAAAATAACCTAATGCGCTCAAATAATTTGCGACATACGATGTTTGTGGACATGTTTCATGCATTTTGGAAACTTAGGCTCCGTTCAGACTTTGGTTTGGTTATGTTTTAGTGCGCCAGTGTTGTATTTTCTTTTTGGATTTAGATGACCGTTAATGTTCTTAATTGAGATTATGCATCTACCAATTGGATATATGCCATTTCACTCAACTTTTAGAATGGATTGTTGTTGACGTTTTTGTCTTTCATATGACATGCAAACACAAAATTACTATAGGAGATGAACACATACAAACAATTGAAGTGAGAAACACAAAAGTGCAGAAACTAACAACCATTGTATACAACAAATGAACAAATTGTATCCAGTAGATGATAAACACATTGTACCGGTGAGATGAACGCATACCAACATTGTATCTACACAAACTTGCAAGAACTAGATAACAACAATTGAGAAATATGCAAATACAAAAAGTGAAGGACTAGGTTACAACTATCATTAGAGTCACAAAACAAATGTTCATACATGTGACACAATCGCAAAAAATGCCTTCCAACCACTAGCATCAGGACCAAAACAAGGCAAGAATTGTTCCTCCAGATGCACATCATGCTCATCCAAGACCTTCCGCACGACAGGACCATTTGACAGCAAGAAGTCCTGCACCTCAATCCGGTAAGAAATTCAATACAGATCCAAGGCCAAGCGATTCAATTTGGCTCAAAGAGGGCCAAATATCCAAAATTTTAAAGCTCCAACATTTGGTCTAAAAACAAGATCAGGGACTTACCACATCTTCCTGATCATACACATACATTGGGGGTGGGGGTCATGCACGAGGGCGACACCATCAAAGGGGCCAAGCGCCACAAACTCTGCATCTTCATTGTCCTCCCTCTTCTCCCGGAAGATGGACAAAACCCTTTCTGCATCAACATTATTGAACCTTTTTTCCAAACTGTGAGGAATCGATGGTAATATTTCCCATTTTGCAAACTAACGGCTTTCTATCGGCTGGTGCTGGTCTTAGTGGACTGGCCATGGGGGGAGTGATTGACTATGTCAGTTTGGTTCGCAATAAAGTCATCAGGGGGAACGAGGTCGTCTGCCTCAATTAGATTCTCTTCCCAATCGCCTGGTCGGGCAAGAGTTTTCCTGTGTGATCACCGACATCTACTGAGGTCTCTTGCTAGTGACGTGTAATCAGAGGGAGAAATGTGTCAAGACCATGTCATGGTTTTTGGACAAACTAGATAGGACCATGGTACTGGTTAGCAGGGTAGAGAATGTACATCGACGGGGGATAATTGGGTTCGGCGTTCAAGATTATATTGGAGCTATGGGTATGCGACCACGGGTTCGACAAAATGGAGGATGAGATGATATATTTAGTACAATCGGGAGTATTTGGGTAATTAACATTTAATTAATGACGTGCCATATATGTAACGTATTTAACAAGTGTTACCAAACAAGAGATTACTGCTATCCCATTTTTGTAGTAATCCAAAATACCGTGTGAAGGTATGTAATGAACGGCCTAAAGATTACTTAATCCGACAGGATCACTTAAGTTATCCTTGTAGCGAGATTAAAACTATTCTGTTACCAAACTGGCTCTGATGGGAAAAGTCTTGAATGTTTTTGCAGAGTAAAGAAATCTTTTATGTTTATTAAAAGTTTTGATACACAGTACTGAAATGATAGTCAAAATGAAAACATTCATTTTACATGTTAAATTTTAATTATTATCTTAATCCATTTTGATCCATTTCAGTAGTTTTCTCAGTCGGGTAATTGCCCGAATCTCTGCTAACATTGATAACATTTGTTGAACTTGAACATGCAGGTGCTCCCTGTAGAGATTACCAGTTCTTTGAAGTTGGAGTATCTCTTTTGCAATTCAGCAAGTTTGTTGAGACTCTTGCATCATTCACCGTGTCGTACGGAGCTATCTCTGGCGATACCGAAAAGATACCAACTCAATCAGTTGATAGTAAAGGAAAAGGAATAACTAGACTAAGGATAGCCATTTTGTCGTTTCACATTTTCTGTATAGTTTGCATAGAGAGATTGTACTTTGTATAGCATTTTCTTAAGTGGACTCATATTTCCTCCTGTATATAAAAGAGGAAACGCTTGTAATTAAGTTATGAGGGAAATAAAATTTTGTTATATTACATTTTCTCTCTCTTTTTTTCACTCTCAAAAATGTTCGACACTTTGTTCAGCATCTTGAAATCTTCCGCTATTTTACACTCTGTTCATCATCTGGAATACATGCAATAGTAGGCCCACAACCTACTATTCTTGATCAAGACATGAAATCTAATGATGGCTCACAGAATCTAGAGTTCATTTTCAGAGGATAAGGTGACCTTGATTAGTCCATTCCACTAGAAACTTTCGGCTACAAGACATGCTAGGATAGACAGACTAGATTGGATATTTTCACGATTGGAATATAAATGTATTGCAATGTATGCAAACAAAATCATCAAACAAGAAGACAGATTATCTTCTCCAATGTTTTCATCCTAAAACTCTTCAACCAAGCTTGGTTGTTCATGAATCAAACATCTTCATTGATCAAAATGGAAGGGAGAAGTGTGGACTAGAGTGGAGTGGGACTTTTGCGCCGGATACATTGTATTATGGGGAGTATGCGAACATGACTGGTACATCAACCTCGAATTGGATCAAATAAGAAAAAGGGAATGTTTGTAGTGGTGGTGGAAGATGGGAAGGTATCTAGGTTGGATGAGGAATGAAGGTCAAAATATGGAAGAGTATCTAATGTGGATGAGTAAGGAAGATCGAGGTGAAGGGCAGAAAGAACAGAGAGTGGAATATGTTGAAGACGGTACATATGGGAAGAAGAGGATGATGACGAAGATGATGAAGAAGGGAAGGAGGATACACCCTCATGAAGATTTAAAAAGAAAAATATCAAGATTAGATAGAGATGGGAGATGGGAAGAGCTATGCAATGGAAAGCAAGTCTCATCAAAATGAGCATGTCGAGAGATGTAGAGACAAGCGATGGAAAGATCAAGATACCAGAAATCTTTATGTGAGGAGATGGTAACCAAGCAAGACACAAGGTAGACTACAAGGAGAAAATATATGAGGTGTATAATCACGTTGACAGGGAAACACACGACAACCAAAATGATGAAAATGATCATACCCTGGAGGAGAGCCATAAGTAACTCAAATGGAGAAATACCTGCAAAAGAGGTGATGACAATCAATTGATGATGTAGGCCGGTACGGAACGCATCAACCCAATATGCAAGAAGAGTATGAGAATGAAAGAGAAACGTGGGATCCATTTTGGTGAGATGATGGTGCTTACACTCAGCACAACCATTTTGGGCAGGTGTATAAGGACATGAGAGTAAGTGATGGATACCATGTGTAATAAGTTGTTTTTGAAAACGATGGCTAGTGAGTTCTCTGTGTCATTATCACTTTGAAATTGTTTGAAAGCAGTGGAGTGCTGTTGTTCAAAATTTTTATGAAAGCGAATGAATGTATTAAAGAAATCTGATTTGAATTTTAAAGGATAAAATTAAGTAAAGCGAGAATATTCATAAATAAATATCACATAATATCGATAGCCATGTAAATATGTAGTAGGGAAAGGCCCCCAAAGATCATAGTATATTAAATCAAGTGGTCGACCGGCAAACAATGTGTTTAATACAAACAGAAGACGATGACTCTTGGCCATTTAACAAGAAACTTAAAAATGAGGGGAAGGGGGAAATTAGCTAAGCAAAATACAACCTCTGACTATTTTGCAAGGACACAATAGTAGATGATACATGACCTATCTAGCAATAAGCCATAGATCAAAAGAGTTGCAAAATTGACAGACCGAAAGGGAAGAGATAAAAGTGGGAAGAATGTGTTCAAGCACATATAGACCATCATCATGTAGGCCGATTGCCACCACCAGTCCTGTGTGCGGCTCTGAACAACAAAGCAAGTATCAATGAGAGTAATTGCAAGGAAGAAGTCAGATGTGGTATACTAATGGAGAGAAGATTTTTAGTAAGTGAAGTAACAACAAGTACATCAGGTAAAGGTAAAGGAGTGGAGACATACCCAATATGAATAATGAATAGGGGAGCACTATTACCAATGACAATGCATGCTTTACTTGTATAACGAGCTGCATGATCTTGTGTTGCTGGAGAGGAAGTCATGTGAGTGAAAACACTAGAATCCATGTATTAATCATAGACTGATGATCCACAATGACTAGCAGTGAAGGAGCTAGGCCAAGCAAACTAAGTTGTCCAGATCAATGAGGAGCGTACCCTGGGAAGCTACTGACTGGAGAAGGCCCATTAGAGGATGACCTAACAAACCAAGGAGAGTGATGTGAATTTGGGAGCTTAGGGTGTCCGGCCGAAATGGAACTGAACTAAAAGGAAGGCCCGGAAATTTATTCGGCTAGGGGCTTCAAAGATGTTGACTTGAGAGTATGAGTAGCATGGGCTAGGTCAGTAGGCCCAAGCGTGAATCCTCCAGAAAGCGGGTTGTGGGCCAACCTAAATAGCTGATAAGTATAAGGTGACCCAATTAGCCCAGGCGTGAATCCAACGAATTGAGGCCCTCATGCATATTCAATTGCCCCTCCAGAAAAACTGCTCGACCCTTGACCGAGAAATAGTGGGAATGAAAATATATTGGTGTAGTGACCATTCCCACCACAAATTTGACATCGGGAAGTAAATCCACATCCTCGACCGAAGCCCCTATGGTTGTCTCGACCATGAGAGAAATTCCCAGGTACGAATGATGAAACTGATAGAGAGAATCGGGGAATTTCATTCTGGATGGGCATATGTTGGCCAAAGGGAATTGAAATTTGTGATATGGGAAGAGACATATTGATGTGATTGTTGGAGGCCCGAGACGAATTCAGATTCTTGCATGGTTTAGAGTAATTGGATCCTGCAATGTGAATTACAGTAAAACCCAGTTTCGTGGTTTCTTCCAATCAGAGGCATAAAATTAATCGGATCGATCTGGAAATTTAACTGGAGTCAGAAGACTCATTACACATCTTTTTTTTCAAAGGAGATTAAATTTTAACGGTCCGATCGTGAGTTTTGAATTTTGGAACAATTTGCTTTCGTTCATTCACGATATGCTATTTGCAGCATTGCTCAGTCTTGGTTTTATAAGAGATCGGAGGTCTGAACATGTTTCGATCAAACTGAAATTTTACCCAATGGTAGAGGACTTCTCAGGATATATTCTGACAAAAGGCGATCAAATTCTAACGGTCCAATAATGAGTTATTATTTTTTAAATATACTATTTGAATCTGGAAGTTTGCACGCGACTCATGGTGACCAGATCAAGCATATGATATGTTGCACGTGTGGGAGGCAACAATCCCTGCTAGAATATGTCAAGAAGAATGTTCATTTTTCTTATTATATATTTTAATTAAATTAGTCCATTAGTTTGTTAGAATTTTGAAATGTAATTAGGAAATTCCTACTTTTTAGGAATTAAGTTAGGATGACCTTCTTACTTAGGTAATATCCAATTTTAATAGGATTTAAATTAAGTAGGGATCAAATAAAGTCTAGGAATTAGAATCCTAGGCCCATTAAAATTGTAGCCTACTTAAAGGCAGATTTCACCCTTTTCAAGAGAGATTTTTTACGTTAATTTTGTTTTGAGCTTTGAGAGAGATCTCTTTGTTTATTGAATTAATAATCTGAAGAGAATTAGGTTGCATAGTTAGGGTACATGTAAAGGTTGATTTTATGATGCTTGTATTTATCATTGAGTATATCCTCATGTAGACGTTTGATTGAACCTCTGTTTTATATTCGTTTCTAGTGTAGTAGTTGGCTGTGGATTAATGCTCCATGTTTGATTAGGTTTATACAGCATAATACACTTCTTCCATCTCCGTTTCTTTTTCATCATTCTATTTTATGTAACTTTTTGTTGGGTTGCACAATCTATACATTTATTTTTGTTAATTTTGAATTTTGTTCAATTAGTGTATTTTTATTGATACAAGAATGAGTTTCCAACTCCACGTTTATATTCCGCGAGTGAAAACTCACACACATGTAGTAGAGGTACTATTGGAGTTGGGGGACAGAGAAAGAGATTTGGGATGGTCCGTCCGGGCTGGGGTGAGGCATATGCTGGAGTTGGTAGTCTGTGGGATGCAGTGAAGGCCAAGGCTGGACCTATTACCCGGTCATGGTACAATGATATAAAGCCTGAAAATTTTCAGCTCTGGCAATTATGTCCCTTACTACCAACATGGGATCTTGAAAGAGTTGCAATCTATCAAAAGCAACGAAGTCTGAGCCTAATCCTCTCAAGAACCTGTGGCTTTGATCGAGCTCTGAAAGAAGCTTGTTGAGGGCAGTGAGACGACCACAAATATGAAGGAATTGCTGCACATATTCTTTTATGGAAAAGTGTCCCTTTGAAGCTGCTGAAGTTCATCACTGAGGTTGATCTCGTATGAGGGGGCAAGAATGACATATTCTCATTGTAGAGTAAACTATACTCCTGGAGCAACTGTTTAGCTAGTGATAACTCCATGAGCATCATCGATTAATGATGATATCAGAAGAGAATAAAGGCGGCTATCAATAGCTTGCCAAATGATGTGCTCGATCAAGATCCCAGCAAAACATGAACTTGATTACATCAAAACAAGTAGTTAGATGCATTTAGTTTAATAGTAACTAGGTGAAAAAATTCTGACTATGTAAGAGAGATGGCGAGGAGTGTAGCCTTTGTTTTGGGTAAGGCAATGGGTATATTTGTGTTAAGGAGTAGTTGAGAGCAGGGAAAAAGAGAGTAGCAGAATAGTAGAGAGGTAAGGGGATAGCAAAATATCATAAAGGTGAGGGAGAGTTTGTGGATAAATAGAACGTTTGAATATTGATGAAATGTTGACAGGGAAAAAGGAGTAGCAGAATTTTGCAAGAATGACCAAAGGCCTGTTAAGCCTTGTAATTCAATAACTAGAACAAATCTAATATTGAATTTAAATGTAACAAATCAAACATGACAATGTTACCTGTTGC
>JAOWBN010175884.1:0-17873 GCA_028565015.1 Pinguicula moranensis
ACTCCGTCTCTGCACTTCTCAGACTCACGTGATTTTCTCTTTTTGTTCTACACGTGTCACACACATATGGGTCGTGCTGGTCGTGCGCGGGGCGGGTCGTGCGCCATATCATTCCTGGGCTTTTACACTTGGACTAATCCTAGTTGGTTATGGAGGCTGGCGAACTGTCAACTGTGTGTCTCATCTTTTAGATTAGGGTTTCTTCTTTTCTCATTTTATAATTTATTAATTGGTTATAGCCTTTGCTTATGGATAGCTAAAGCGCGTCTAGTAAGAAATGAAAATGTGGATGTATATGCTTGTGAGCAGGGGGAAGCCTGGCCAATTTTTTTTTTATTTGTATAGAGTAAATTAGACCGGGTTAAATCAGGTTCGATTGGGTATGCATATTCAAACATTGTGATAAAAACTAAAATAATTAAATTTATTTCTCTTTTTTTTCAAATTATTTTATTATCAATGTCGGTCAAATATGCATGTTTTGAAGTTATTACACTCGATACAGAGACAACAATAATTTTTCAGCCTGCTTCGTATTAATAAATGTCAGATAAAACTATTCAAAGTATTGAACTATCAAAAAAGAATTATATTAAAGAATTATAAAAATAATATATACAATTTGAATTAATTGCAAATAAATAAGTAAATATGTTAATAAATTTTCACGGATGTAATCTAGCCTAGTGGTCACCGGTATGGAGTTTTACTAATCCACTCAGGTTCGAGTCCAATTCGTCATAAGTTTTGCTTTCGAATATAAAAAATAAGAAGTTAAAAGGCGCTGAGATGAGGTTTCGATCTTGTAACCTCAAGCATGATTTGTAAAACTGTCAACCATCTCATCTTGGGCAGTATTTCTGCATTAATGACGAACTATTATATATTTAATATTCTAGAGGGGACCAAACTGAAAAAAAATACATGCAATTTGTTTTTTGTTTTTTAAATTATGAGGAGGACCATGTTACACAAAAAAAACTCATTAGTGTTATAAATAATTAATGAATTTCACTATTGAAGTCGAAGAATGAATGTTGAAGGTATGAAAATTTGAAAGATGTTCAATTTATGCATTAAAATGTGATTCATGCAAATGGGGCCAAACTGTTGCATGGCAATTATTCACATATGATAATCTAAGAAAAGCTAAATACTTAGGGTCAGTTTGGTAGCCAAACAAATTTAATCCTGCTAAAAGTATTATATCGTACTTCCTGCTGGATTGCACAATCCGTCTTCTAATTGGTACACTCATTTTCATGGTGTCTAGATTATAAACGGAGTTATACAACTCCTTTCTGGTGTTTGGTATCAGTAAATTGTTCTGGATTACGCGTTCCACGTCATTCATTTCGCAAAAATGTCCATGTAGTTCCTGCCTTCTTGGTATAAAACGTCCACTCACTTTTCGAGCGATGCCTCGTTTTCCTTTCCGTCGTTTCGATCTTCGTTTCGCCGTCATTTTGACCACCCTCTCAAAATCTGTATTTCCCTCTCAACCCTTCGATTTC
Organism: Pinguicula moranensis; assembly: GCA_028565015.1. Lineage (NCBI taxonomy): Eukaryota > Viridiplantae > Streptophyta > Magnoliopsida > Lamiales > Lentibulariaceae > Pinguicula > Pinguicula moranensis. The sequence goes on from JAOWBN010175884.1 coordinate 1,515, forward strand.
CACCCCGAAATCGAAATTCCTCGATGAAGTTGAAGTCGGTGCTCCACTCCCATACTTCCTCATTCTCTATTGTAGTATATGTCGCTCTTAAACTGCATCACGGCCCGTAAAAATCTGTTACCGACAAGATGGAGCCTCCGAATACAGTCATGGGTATGCCATTTTTGGGGCTCTGACTTCGGGCAACGTCGCCATGCACGCCGGCCTGGTGCAGATCCGGGAAATCCCATAGTCATGGACTCGCCGACACCGTAAACGTCCCCCCAGCTTTGAATATTCCCAGATCCCAAGCAGACCCTCTGCGCATGCACCCCCCGCTTCCCCACAGAAGGTCACTTTGCAGATAAGGACTTTGTTGCCGCCTCTAAAGGAAATCCCATTGTCACAATATTACTTGTGGGAAATACCCGAGATACTATTAGCATTCCCGTACGTTATTTGCTTTAGGATGTTTGTAGTGGACTGGTGTAAACAAGGGGATCACTGGGGGCACGATCCCCCCTCCGTACACGGACATATTTTCTTTTAAAAATTTGATTATTATTCTTTTTTGCTTGTTTTTTGGCATGAATTATTTTTTGGTCCTATGATATATGCACGGCGCTCAAAAAATGTAGGTATTTCTATTGTACAAAACTCTTGTTATCGATGATTTTGGGTGGTTTGATGTTGTATGTGTTTGTAATAATTTTGTAGTCTTTGAAATGGTGTAAAAAATTATTTTTATTGCGCCCCCCATGAATTAATTTTCTACCTCCGCCCTTTTGCGCGTAATAGGAATCCAATAATCCTCTGCCGCCGAAGCCAGACCATCGCGCACTCTTTGACAAGCTCATTGATCTGGCATCGCGTGGACTTGGCAGTTCCCAAGAGTACACTGACACGTTTGCGTAGTTCACCAAACCCAGGGAGTGTCTACTATTGTCGCCGCTGGCCATTCGCTACAAAGTCGACTTTGGTGGTACTACGGTAGTTTACTGCTCTTTTTCCGATTTCAGAAAAATGGTTCCTGCCTCTTTTAAGTATTCCAACAGAAATTGTTTTCACATTTAGGTTAATCGATAGCTAAAGCATACTTGCTGATTTTAGGTTGTTGGCCCTTCAAACGCGGTGGTGGGAACGTTCGGTGTAGCAGGTAATGAGGTGCGGGACAGGAAGGCGGTTCAGGTGGGGCCTCCGTTTCTGGGCCGTACATGGAAAGCGAGGAGTTGGAGGATTCGGAGAAGGCGCGCTCTTACGCAGGGGAGACTAACTCCAATATATGATTCTCCAGCGTAGGACCATAGTCGGAGGATTCGGAGAAGACGCGCTCCTACGCAGTGTTTAGGTAGATAGACACAGGCATTTTTGTACCCTGCCTATTTATACTTATTGTGTAGTCATTGACACTTGACAGTTATCTTTCGGTTGGTATGTTTTTTGGGCTACTGCGAACTTTTGTTGGCTGATGTTGTGTACATGTGTTTTTTGGTCTGTGAATACACAATTACGTATAGAAGGTTGTACCTGGTCCACACTACACATCCTGTAAAAAAAAATTAAAAAGTACTACACATAATATAAGGGCACCGAGTTAGAAAGCTGGTCATTTAACATATCAATCAATTATTAAAATCAAGTAATTATCCCAACATGAATTTGCCATTCAAGTATAGCAACAACAACAAATTCATGAATGAGTTGTCAACCAAACGTACAATACAGAAATGCAATTGGTGTCCTGAGATTTAGTGTAGTAATGCCACATGTCTGTAGCCATTTCATCACGTTTATCAGTCCACTGTAGAGACATTTGATGCATCTGGATGAACTCTTCGACCTCGTCGATAGGCATTGGCGATGATTCGTCCATATTGTGGCAACCTAGCAATAGTGGGCCATTTGGAGTGGTTTCCATGATGAAGTTGTGAAGTAGGGAACATGCTAGTATTATTCGATTTGGGGTCTTCAATGAAAAGAAGGTGAGACTGCGCAGCACAACGAATTGGTTTTTAAGGATACCAAATGACCGCTCAATAATGTTCCTAACCGATTCATGCCTCATATTAAATATCTCTTGAGGGTTTTGTTGTCATTTATTCCCAGTCTTCCACTCTTTAAAATGGTACCGAGTTGATCTATACGGCATGAGGAAGTCTTCACAATTTATATAACCGCTGTCACACAAGTAGTATGTTCCTGTTAGAGGGAGATAGCGTTCAGATTTGAGTTGTTAACACCATAGGAAGCATGAAGATACTAAAATATTGTATTATATATACCCTTTGGAACCTTGAGTCCCATAGGGCAGCTCAAACGCATCACGTAGGACTTGTGCGTCCGCGGCAGAAACTTCCCAATCGGCCAGCATGTAGACAAACCTCCCCTTAGTGTCACAAAAACCTAATACATTTGTTGATAGCGTGCCTTTCCTTGTTTTGTAACGAGACTGATCTTTTGCCGGTGTGTGTAATGAAATGTGAGTTCCATCCACGGCACCCAGGCATCCCTAAAAATCACAATGAAACGTATGTTACATATAAAGCCAGACATGGCACTGTTGATAGAAGAATACATCTGTGTGAAACATAACCTGGAAGAAGCTCCATCGTCCATCAGTGCAATCTTCATCAATAGGGATGGGGATAGCAGTAAACCTATCCTTCATCCGGATAATTGTGTTAAGTACCTCATGAAATACATCACTTATTGTCTGTCTACTACACTGGAAATCTATTTGTAGGGTTCTATTTTCCTGATGGTGCGCTATTGCACGAAGGAAAATTATTATTTTTTCTTTAACGAATACGTAATGATCATCTTGCAAACCCCTTCATCCCGTAATACCCGACAAAGTTATGTAAAGGCAAACTTATGCATCCGTAGGTTATGGAAACAGTATCTGTTGTTTCCATTTGTGAGCCTTGTCATAAATGCCAACTGTTCAAATATCTTATCTAAAATCAAGTATTTAGGTGTTGAACTGCGCTTACATTTACGCTTCAGCCTCTCAGATTCTGTAAGCGTTGCAACAAGGTACCAATAAGTAGCAACATAGTTACCCTCAATAGATTCAAAATGAATTACGTACGAGCCATGCCACATGCAATGAACAGGCACACAAAGCTATCGATGAACACGCAAGCACAAACTCGAATCTAGAGTGAATGAGCATGAGCATCAAACTGAATCTACAGTGAATAATCATGCATAGGCACACGAATCTAGAGTAAATAACCATGAACCTCAAACTATCTACACAATAAATTATCGCACGCCCTAACACAGAATTAATCGCACAAGCAGCAAGAATACTATAATTTTTCAGTAGATATTAGATTCGGACGCAAAATACCTTATGAATGAGGGCCGATTGCATGGAGCGTTATGGGTTTGTAGTCCGTCATGTGGCCTGCCAAACCCTAGATTAGGGGGCAAACATGTGTCATTCCAAAGGTAAATTAATGGTTAAAGGGATTTACCTTCAACAGATCTATCCATCTACTTGCTGTCATTCGTCGACAGAAGAGAACTGTCGTCATGCGGGAAGGAAGGATGAGATAGGGTTTCGAGACGGAGAAAGCAATGAACAATGGAAGTGTCACGTTTTATCAAAGTATTTATATAATGACATAACATGTAAATAACTGGCAGAATCGAGGATAATTATGCCAAATGGGTGGGAGAATTACGCCGCTCGATTTCAATCCACTCATTTTCGCCGAATTAAAAAGCGGTTGCAATTTGGCTACAGTACCAGGTCGCGGGATTCCAATCCCACGACCCAAAAAAAGGGCTACCAAACAGCATGTGTATGCGTATAACTCCAGTAATACAGCTTTAATAAACCTAAAGTAATACTATTGTTTGCTTCTCACAGGGTCACAAACACGGCGACTGTACGGCCGACAAGAAAAATCCAGGGGAGATGAAGAACAAGGGGGATAAGATATGGAAAAAATAATGCAGCTCAAGGAGAACCTAAGATCCTCGGGTTTGAAAAGGAGGAAAGCTCCAAGGTGATGGAGGCTTTAGGCAACGCGACAATGCCCGTGATCTCAGCACAGCTCCATCTGAATTAGACACTCAATGAACCCATAGCAGCTGGCATAGAAGCTTCCATGGGTAATCATGATTCGTAACCCAGGGCCGCAAGGGTTGTTCCCCCAAGAAGAAAAATATAGACGGAATCTAGACTGGAGACTAAACCTACCTTGAGTCATGTTCATGAAAATTTTTGGAGGATTGAAGGGGACAGGAGGACGTTGAGGATTCCTCAACGCATGGGCAGGCGGAAAACTCGATGGAGGAATGGCGACAGACTGGCCAAAGCCTCAATTCTACTTTGAACGCAAACGAGGTCAAAGGTGGGAAGGAGGAAAAGGGAGAGATGACACAATCTGTTTCCCCCATGGACAAATGGGGCGAGGAAAACAAAGAGGATCAAGATAGAGGTGGCACCGAACTGAACTCAGAACAAGCGAGTCCATTCCCGGCCATGGAAGGCCGAAATTGGGAAGAGGCAACAAAATTGTAGAATTTCGTCCAAATCAAACTAAACATACCCAGCAAATCTTGCTCGAAGAAAGGTGAGGAAAAGGAAATCGAAAGGATCAATGGAATCTTACTGGCACCTCAATCATCCAGAGTAGCCAAGGGATCGACGAAGATTCCAACCCGATGCAGCTTCGGTCTGCCCACCGCTGTAAAGACTCCAGAACCTCTGGGAAGAATTTGGTCTATGGAGAAGGCTCTGGGCCAGATAACTAAGTCTATTGAGATGCTGGTTCATAAAACCCAATCCAATACCGGAACCTCAAGGGTCCAGTGAGCTTCTTAGTGGAGCTAGAGGGAATTGGGTAGGACAGCCACAAACGTCTGGCCCAAGGAAATTTTGTAGACCCAAAGCAAGCCCAAGACTCGACTGGGAATCCATCTCACCCGAGCGTGGAAGATTTCACCCACTCACCTCCCCTAGGGGTGGAACAAATTTTTTTAGAGCTAGCGGATATGAATGGATTGGAGGGTCACCAAATTTTAAAGGTCATTTCGTACCCAGAAGAGTATGAGAGGCCAGGTATATCGGGGGCTGTAAAAGCTTATGATTCGGATATCAAACTATATACTAAGAGGATGGTGGGTAAAGGTACGAGGTCGGAGCATAGTATTTCCCAACCTCCCAAGTACAATTTCTTTCATGTGGAATAAAATCTTTTATTTGAATATTAGAGGGTTAAAGAAATCAAAGAAACACATATGGGATATGCTTAATAAATTTGAGGTGAGTTTGTTTGTTATTGCCAAACCTTTTAATTACGCAAAAAATATGGGAAGGTTAGCTAACTTTATTCATTTCCCTTACTTTATTTCGAATGAAGAAGCTCTTGATAAATTATGGATTTTTTGGAAGGAGGATTTAAATTTTGGTTTAGTGAGCATGTGTGACCAAGCAATTACTAGGTGGTATAAAGAAGATGAGGGAGCTATTTTGACCACTTTTGTTTATGGTAGTTGCGACTATTCCCATATAAGAGATTTATGGCACTACATGGTCAATGTCAACACGGGAATTTCCCCATGGATAGTGTTGGGTGATTCCAATGTGCTAAGGTCTGATGCAGAAAGTGTGGGAGCATGGTTCAACCAGCCCGTCCTATGAGGGAATTTAATGATTGCTTAAATTCTTGCGCCCTTGTGGAACTGCACTCTAGGGTAAAGGTAGGCAAACAGATTCGGCCAAACGGGCATGGCCTGGTCCGCTAGCCAAAATGGGTTGAACGACATTGGCCCATCTATTTTTAAACGGCGGTGGCGGCCATCCTGGGGCCCGCCCATTTCCTAAATGGTGTAGTCACGGGCTCAATTTTTAAGCCCACGGGTTTGGCCTGTGCCGTCCATTTTTTTATTTTAAATATAATAAAATAATATTTAAAAAATGAAAATAAAATAATAATAAAAAGGACGGGGCGGGTCTCACCTATTTTGTGAGTGGATGGGCAGGCCAGGTCCATTTTGTAAAATGGGCGGGCCACCCCGTAAACTTGCTCGTTTGTCTACAGCTACTTTGGAGGACAGAAGTTTTTCTGATGCAATGGATGTAGTAGGATAGCCAGAATCTGGGTAAAACTGATGCAATGGACGCGTCTTACTCTCTCCTGCCTAGGAAATCCTCGGACCATAAACCTATGTTGGTTACTTTGGAATCACAACAAAGTAAATACGACACAAAATAGTTCAAATTTTCGAACAAGTGTACCTGATAAGTTGATTTTGTATCAATTTATATTTGGTTTTTACACTTAAAACTTGCTTATCTTCAACGGATAATTGTGCATTTGATGTCAATTTCTTGTGTTTTGCTGAAGTTGGTGATCAATAAACCGAGAAATGAGGGATAAGGGATTAAAAGTGCAAGTCGCGACTCTAGACTGGAAACCACATTTGTTTTTGGCGGGAATCTGCAAAGGTTTAATTGCATAAGTTGATCTAAATTGACAATTTTACTCTCACTTATAGAGAGAAAAGTCACCCAAGCCTTTCTCCAAACTTTCAAAGGAAGCTATCTTTCAAGACTTATATCACTCACTTGATATCACATCAAAAATCTATCTTTCACACACTTGGAAGGAAGGAAGCTTCCAAGGGAATGAGCTCTTCTTGAGATACTATTCATCCAAATAGGGAGTTCTCATTTCCTTCTTGTTCTTGACATTATGAACTCGGATTTAGCTTGTTTTTGTGAATCTTGTGTCATGAGCATAGGCTAGAACCTCTTTCTAGGGTATGATGTAGCCCTGATGGATTTGGGAGTTTATTTTGATTGTTTAGCTTTGGGGTGATTTGTTGATGTTGTTTGGTTTTATCATGTCTTCTTCCTAACTTGCATGTGTCTGACCAACATTTGTTAGTTCACTAAGCATGGTTGGAGGTCGAGAGACAAAGACCACGCTAGACTTGGTAAAACTAACGATAATGGTCATAGCATGAGAATGTTTATGGGGTTGTTGATACCGTGAGAGGATTTCCAAAGCATAATGCCTTCGGTATGTTTGTAAGATCAAGAGATGAACACTTACATATTGAGAGAGGGGGTTATTACTCGACAGAGATTGGCTACTAAAAGAGAAAAATCCAGTGGACAACCAGATAAATTAGTAAAAGGATAAATTGAAGAAAAAACTCTCCTAGGACACTATGTGGCAAAGTCATTTACCACAGATCTCTATTCCAAGTGAAGTTATCATTTACATTCTGTGCATTTTAAACTGAAAAATACGGAAAAAAAGAAAAAAAGAAAAAAAAAAGAGCCTCATTATCTTGTTGCGTTATTTATGTTTATGTTCAGCTAGTAGTTTAACAATCCACCAACTCACCATTTGTCCAAATTGCTTAAAGCTTACCAATTGTGGTGTTTATCAACATACAATCCTTGTGATTCGACACTATTCTCATCACTTTATTACTCGTTCGATTTTGTGCACTTGCAAATACGTCAGTAGTAACACAACCGAGTCTTTTATGCCCCTGGTGAAGGCACGTTGGAACGAAGTAAGTAATGACGAAAAGATGCTTAACTTGGGTTCTAAGCTAAAAAACATGAGGTTACGGTTAAGGGAGTGGAACAAGAGCTGTATCGGCAGAGTAAGATAAAATTCAATGGCCGAAGCAAAGAATGAAAGTACTAGAACTGAAGCTACAGGACCAATTTGACATTAGACTAAACTCTGAATTGATGACCACCAAGGCGAAATTGAGTGGATGGGAGAGCCAGGAGATTTTCAGACTGGAACAACTGGCCAATATGAAACGGATTCAAGAGGAGGACAAAAATTTCAAAAGTTTCCATGCAATCATAAACTCAAAATGGAACAAAAACATCATCAAACGGATGGTGTTGCAAGACGAGAGAAATCTAGATGACGCAAAAAGAGTGCATGAGGAAGTGGTCTTGTATTTTGAGGAGTTGCAAATCCCAGAAGAGGAAGGAGTGATGAATATGACTTAAGTAGCATCTTAGCAGAAGATTACTCAGGAGGAAAACAATAACATTTGTAAGGTATCATCCATATCCAAAATTAAAGACGCCCTATGGTCAATCCCAGGAAATAGTGCCTCGGGACCAAATTATTTTGAATTAGAAATATTTAGATCAACCTGAGAAATTATAGGGCATGACTTAGTGGGCACCATCCAGTACTTCATCTCAGGCACTAATTTTCCCAGACTTTTCAACTCCAATATTTTAGCACTGATTGCCAAAGTGAAGAATCCTAACAATTTTAATCAATTTTGGCCTGTTAGTCTATGCTTAGTCACATACAATGTTGCAGTCAAAGTCGTGGGCAGACTAGCAGCATTCATTGGGAAGTTGATCGCAGAGGAGCAAGGGGCTTTCATCCACGGTAGAAGAATTTTGACCACATCACTCTAGTACAAGAACTCACTCATAGCATCAACACAAAGCACCGTGGAGGGAATATCATGCTTAAACTGGACATGGCTAATGCCTATGAGTGAGTAAGGTGGTCCTTCCTGGAAAAGGTGTTGGAAGCAAAAGGTTTTAATCAGTCGACCAAGCGTATCATGAGGAGATGCATTAGGGATCAATGGATCTCTGTCCAGATGAATTGAACGACCCTGGGATTTTTCCCATTAGGGCAGGGGCTTCGTCAAGGGGACTTACTCTCACCTTTCCTCTTCATACTAATGCAAGACACCTTGTCAAGATTGATTCTACAGGAATTTCATAAGAGAAAGGATTAAGAATTTTCGGCAGTCACTCAGGACCCCGGTGATCTCCCATTTGATGTCTTGTGCTTCCTTGGCAGAGACAAAAGATCCACCTGATCATGGTCCTGGACATTTATTGCTTGTGATCAGGCCAGAAGGTTAACAAAGCAAAGTCAATATTTTTCTATCAAACAAGATAAGCGCAGCCATAGGCGTGATGATGATGCAAGGGACGGGCTTCAGATTAGGACACTTCCAAACCTGATACCTTGGGGGACCTGTTCATAGGAAGACTCAACTGGGTGGTACTAGAGCCTCTACTCAGCAAAATCATGTGCAAAATATCAAGTTGGAAAGGCAAGCTACTCTAATTGGCTGGAAGGATAGTGATGGTTAAGCATGTCCTCTTTAGCATCCCTACACACCCTGGCAATTATGTTTATTCCCCAGTACATTTTGGGCTAGTTGCAACATCATATGGCCAACCTTTTGGGGCAAGTAAAAAGGGAAGCAAAAACTATACATGGCGAGCGTGAAAAAGGATCCGTAAGCCAGCAGCAGAAGGAGGTATGGGAATCAGAGATCTGAATGAAGTGCAAAAGGCAATGGCTTTGAAACTCTGCTACAAGATGATCATTGAGGGAAGCCTATGGGGTTGTTTCTTCCGAGCAAAGTACAACAAAAGGCCCTCATTTTCACAAGAGAAATAAGAGAAGCAGACTCCAATTTTTGGAAGTATGCGTACAGAGGTGGTGGAAAACATTAAGACTTATGCAATGCATCATTCTAGTTCGATAATTGGCTTAGCTCCAGGCCTCTAGCATTGCATATTTCACAGATGATGAAAAAAGAAGCGACGGTACAGGATTTCTGGCAATCACAAAATTGAAACCTGGCACAAATCTAGGACATCATGGGTTCGACCATTTGTGAGAAAATCTAAGAACAAAGAATTCCAGCCAATCATGTTGAGAGGGGAAGGACATTATTATATGGATGCTAGAAGCCAAAGGAAATTTTAGCATGAGGACGGCTTTTGGCGGCAATCAGGACGAGAGAACCGATTCTATCAGGCATAGAGTGGATATGGAATCGGGCTCTGCCGCCAAAGATTGCCTTATGCGCCTAGCAGGTATGGCAGAACTGCCTACCACTGGATGAAAATATCCGATGTAGAGGCATTTCTCTTGCCTCTGCTTGCGACTGTTTCTACCCAAGGCAACAAGAATCAAGTGATCACATTTTCACAGCAAACGGCCTGGCAGCAGGCTATGGAACAGAGCAGGACAATTTTTTGGGATCCCTCGCCGCAATCTTTGAACTTGAAATATAGAATTCAACTCTAGTTCTCGTACGCAAAAGGAACAAGTATGACAGGTTTTCTGGTGGGTATAACCCCGTCAATCATCACATGGTGCTTGTGGCTGTAAAGATGCAAAACTCATTACGAAGGAGCGCAACCATCCATTGATCAGATATGGAGATAGGTGATGGACAGGAACATCCTAACTCAACTGAATATCCATATCAGAGGCTTACCCGCAAAGAGGATCCGACTTATCACATGGGACCCTCCCCTGCCAAGATGGAAGAAGATCAATTGGGATGAGAGTTGCCTAGGAAACCCAGGGGCATCAGGAGGAGGCGGTATAGTCTGGATGAAAACTACTTCGGGCAAGTAACCAACAACAGTGCGAAGCTTCGTGCAGTAGTGAAAGGCATCAAGTTGTGCAAAGAGCAAAGATGGAACAACATTATTATTGAAACAGACTCCATGTTGCTGGTTCAGTGGATCAGACAAAATTCGTGCGATATATGGTACATGTGGAACTTCTGGGTTGAATTCACTCAGTTGTCTGTGGGGATACACATCTTGGTCCAGTATCAGTTTCGTGAAACCAACAGCATAGCCGATTCTCTAGCAAAACAAAGTTCAGAGGGATAAACCAGAGGATTTTCCTTAAAGCATAGCTTAGTAAGGAAATCAAAGGCAAGTTCAGACTGGAACGGTGGATACTACCATAGCTCAGATGGAAATAGAATCTACCGAATTCGATAAGTATTACCGGTATCGAAAGGAAATGGAGCATGTGGCGTACGAAGGTCGTCTGACAGTTCTTTGGAATTTTTCTCCTTTTTTGGGTCCGGTTCTGGGGCCTAGTAAGGCGATGGTACTGACTTTGTATTTGATTTTGGCATTCACCATAAGAATTTCCGTTAATAATATTTCTATTTTTTTTAAAACATATATGTAAAGATTGAAGAGAGAAAAATCATGAGGTGAGGAAAGAAGAAAGGTTACGGGTTTCCATTTGCAACAAAATTATTTACTATAATTGCTTGCTTTCACAATTTCTATCTTTCATTATCCACTTCGTAAATTAATTCATATATGTTGTCACGAGTTTTTGGACAATACTAGATTTTATATTATCTGCAAGTAAATTATCGGTAAGTTGTTAAAATTGTCATTTGGTTATGTATGACTTAGTTTCATAATATAATCATTGAACAAAGTTATAGTTTACTGCTTTGTATGACTTTATAGTTTCATTATCGATAAGTTGTTAACATTTGTATTAACCATGTCAAATCTGACAAAGTTTGAGTTTATTACTTTGGATATCAGTTGCGAGAATTATCTATCATGGATACTTGACGCCGAAATTCATTTGAAAGCTATGGTCTTGAAAAAACCATAAAAGTGACTAATCAAGCCTCGAATCAAAACAATGCAAGAGCCGTGATTTTTTATGCGAATGTGCACGCTCACATGCTCCTTGTTGATCCCTTGAAAGATATGAGTGGTCCACTGACGCGTGCAATAACCAATAAGATGAAAGAAAAAAAAACGTTAATCGTGTTGCTAGAAGGCGCCAGGAAGCAAGAGGAAGCTAAATTAGAAGCTTGTATGTCATGGATCAATGTGTTGCAACTTGTGGAGGCTGAAGCTGCATACGGGGTCATGGCCCCTACCCATAATTACAAATGCCAGGAGTTGCAATTGAAGATTGCAAATGAAGATGGATTTATTTTCCCTATTATTTCGTTAAATAAATTAGCTTAGGGACGATTAAATTTTGGTCCAATTGTCCATTAAAATTGGACCCAAATTAGGTTTCTTATTATTTTGGTAATTTTCTATTTTGTAGGAATTAAATAAGGATGGACTATTTACTTAGATAATATCCCATTTTCTTAGGATTTAAATTAAATAGAATTTTAAATAAAATTAGAAAATAGAATCTTATTCCCTTTGTCCTTTGTAGCCTATTTAAAGGGCATGAACTCGACCAAGTTGAATACACAAGTTTCAATTTTTATTATGAACTTTTAGAGAAATCTCTTTGTTTCTTTTAATTCATATTCTAAAGAGAATTAAGTTGTATGCTTCTTAGAATTCATGTAAAAGTTGATTTTATGAGTTTTATATTTATCATGGAGTATATCATCGGGTAGGAGTTTGATTGAACCTCAGGTTTATATTCACTCACTCCTAGCATAGCAATTGACTAGGGGTTGACGTTCCATGTTTGATTGAATTTCTACGACATAGCATACTTTCTTCTATCTCATTTCTTTTCATCATTCTGTTTCGTGTGGCTTTTTGTGGGTTACACATCTATCCTCTTTTTGTTGTTTTGAATTTTATTCAATTAGTGTGTTATACATGTGCAAGAATAAGTTCCTAACTCCACGTTTTTAATTCCATGAGCAAAAATCCACATCATTTTTCTTCGGCATCATATTGATGATGAAGGCTTGAAATCTGATGACAAGTAATCAAATATCCACTTGAATTGTGGATGAACCATAAAGAAAGATATACCTCATGCTCGTGTTGAATGGTCACATTTGAGGTTGCAAGATTTTAAATCTATCCGTGACTATAACTCAACCATATTCAAAATTACTGTGACGGTGAAGTTGTGTAGACAAAATATAACTGATAGCAATATGCTTGAAAAAACATATATACCATACTTTTCATGCCTTTAATGTACTTTTACAGCAATAATATCGTGATAGGGGCACTTGACTAAATATTCTGAATTGATTTTATATCTTTTGCTAGCTGAACAAAATAATGAGTTACTGATCAAATATCATGAGTCCCGACCAATTGGTTCTGTAGCATTTGCTAAAGTGAATGCAACATCATTTATTGACCGAAGTCAGTATTTACCACGGACGGGGGCATGATCATGGTCGTGGTCGAAAGTGTGGTCGAGGAAGAGGCCACTATACTTATTTTGATAATAACCACCATAATTTTTAAAAAGCCAAAAGTTAAAAACTACTGCCGTGAAACAAGAAAAAAGAAAAGAATGGTTGAATAATATGATTATGAAAGATGTTTGTAACAGAAGATGTAGCATGAAGGAGCATTGGCAAAAGACTTGTTGTATGGCAAAGCATTTGGTTGACCTCGGCATCAATCAAAGAAAAAGAAAAAAATATTGAAATTAACTTTGTTCAAAATGATTTTAACAATGAACTATTTGATATAGCATAATTTGATGTTGCTGATTTTATCAACCTGAAAGCCGGTAATGATTAATATTTTAGATTAAATCACACTAGTTGTACTTGTATCATTTACTTGTATTTATATATATGTTTATCTTTATCTTTATCTTTATATTTATGTCCTTATGATTAAGACATATGTCTTTATGAGCTCAAAGTGGTGAGAACTACACTTCACAAATGAAAGGTCCAGGGATCGATACCCACCTGGGTCGCAAAACGGAAACGGCCTCTTTGTATGATTACAAGGGTAAGGCCGCGTACATCAGACCCCCCAGACCCCAACTTAGTTGGGAATATACTGGTTAAAGTTGCATTTTTTTTTCTTTATGAGCTCAAAAATAAAAAATAAATATGTATTACCAAAGAAAATGAATTCAGGATTTTATTTTAATCTTATATATTTGAACATAAATATGGATATTGACAACAATATTCAAAGTCAATGAAGAAGACATATGTCTGGGAGATAGTGCTGCTACGCACACAATATTGAATAACAAAAAATATTTCGTCCACCTAAAGTAGGAAGAAGTGGATGTAAATACAATATCCGGTAGTATGAAATTGATTAAAGGCTCTGGAAGAGTCCGTATTTTACTACCTGGAGGGGATAAAGTTTAAAATTGAGGATGAAATATTCTCAACAAAGCCCTAAATAAACTTGTTGAGTTTCAAAGATGGTTGATTGAATGGATATCATACTTTTTTGGGATAAGAAATTTTTATTGAAATGAATAAAAGAATACAGTGGGCTAAGTATAGTCCATTAGAGCATAACAATATTGGGCCGTCTAAGCCAGTCTACTAGAGTGTGGTCAGTAGTGTTCTTCTTCGTCCGGACTATCTCCCAGCTCTGTATCTGTATTTCTTCAAGCACCTTAGATGGACTTTTGCTTTCAGCCTTATGAATTACTGCATTTAGATAAAGCCAGATTCGCCAATTTGCTAGGAACCAGACTGCCTTCCAGATCTTCCTGCCTTTTCGCCTAGATGACAGCAGAAAATGACCTTGATAATTTATGTGTGGGTATGGGTGCAAGACAAATGGTGATTCGAGCTAAGCATAGTCCAACATCCAAAGTTCAGAGGTCCAAGTACAGATTGTGAGAAAGTGGTTTGTAGCTTCTTCGTGTAACTGGCAGAACTTGCACAGTAAGCTTGTCTGCAATCTGATGAAAATATTCCATTTTTGCAGATTGAAGAGAGTAGGAATTCTATCCTGGAGCAGCCGCCAATTAAATGTCAAGATTTTGAGAGGAGCAGCATTATCACATAAGGAAGCCAACAAAGGATTATCAGGTAAGTTTCGATTTTTTATAGATCTGATTTCAAGATAAGCACTTCTAGTAGAATATACACCATCACCATAAGAAACCCATAGCCACTTATCTCTGTATTGCTGTGGAATATGTTCTGCAAGCTCCTGTTCTAGTTGAGGCAGATGCATATTAGATTCATAAGAGAATAACCCCCTCCTCCATGACCAATTCCAGATCTGTATGTCTCCAACATCGTTAATTTTGCTAGAGATTGTCTTATATTTATCTTCTGCAGCCGAATAGAGTCTAGCATATGTCTCACAGAATCTGTTCATGCCCAACCATCTATATTCCCAAAATAATGTAGTCTCCCCATTTTCAACTTTTCGCACTACATTTCGCCAAAACCAGCTATCTATCCTCACACATCTAAGTACATCCTTCCACCAATTTGAATAAAGCCGTGGAGACAGAGCTCCATGATCCTCAAAATATGTACCTCGCCTAGGATTACCATATTTATGTTTTATAATGTGAGACCAACAGTATATCTAATCCGATATACTCTTCCAACACCACTTCCCAAACAGAGCCTCATTGAAAGATTCCAATTCCAAAAACCCCATACCCCCTTGTAATGGATATCATATTGCAACAACAAATGAAAGTAATAATGAGTATTTTAATATTACATTCATTATTTTGTGTAAGAAAAATGTAATAGAAAAATTACCCATTTTGCCCGTTTGTATTATACAAAAATAAAGACAATTAAAATTTGTCATAGTAAGCCAAAATGTTACTACTGAGTTTAATGGTTGACACTTGACATTACGAGTTGGGTCGTCCTGAATTAATAATAATATAAAAATTTATTGAAAGTTTATGTGGGTATTCATTGAAAAAATAAATGAATTTTCATATGAAGCTTATTTGGGAAAAAAATCATTATAAGGCCAACACCAATTAAACTGAGATGTAAAAAATTCTATATTTTTTTAATTTTATGGATTAGTCAGGTTCAATGTGATTCTGGACACCATGGTAACAAAAAAAAATTCTAATGACTTCAAGATAATATATGTGGACGTAAAAATAAAATAGTTAGTTTAATGTGTGGTGTAGAGATGTCAAACGCAACCTGTATTATAATGAAAGAATTGTGAAAATAAAATAAAAAAAGTTCACAACATTTCCAACCACCATGGATGACTTCATGTAGGGCTGGGGGTGCCCACCCCCTTAATTTTATTTGTGTTAAGTATCAAATTTAACTTTAAAAGATAAATTGAAATATGAGTAACTATTTACATTAAAATACTTAGGGATGGATAACGGTTTGCGAAATCGGCGGAAATCCATTACCGTTATCGTTAGCATTATTGTTAAGGTTGACGGATTTCAATCATTTTTAATTTGTGGTAACAGTAACGGAATTCAGCTATTCCGCCAATATATTGTATGAAAATGAAGTAGCGAATTTTTCTATCGTTATTCCGTTATCGTTACCATTAAGGTAGCGGAATAGCGATAATAAAATAGTAGCGAGCGATAACGATAACGAATCCGTCATCTTCATCATCAGCTACCTTAACGATAACGATAACGATAACGATAACGAATAAGTCTATTAACGTTACCCACCCTAAAAATTACTAATGATATGGTAGAATGGAATAGTTTGTGTTTTTGAATTCGTTCAAGGTCATAAGCGCTGCGTCATTTTAAAGCGAATTCGAGGGGCATGTTTGTCAAAATGAAATTGGCCCTGTTTTGTGCAAGCATTCTTCTACTTTTTCTACTACTTCTTCTTATTTTTAAAAGATGTGGTGTTTTGCGCAAGTACTTAAACGATAAC
>JAOWBN010175895.1:0-17872 GCA_028565015.1 Pinguicula moranensis
CTGAAAGCCTACATCCATGGGAGAAGAGGAGAATCAATCCACTAAGAAACAACATTCTCGTGATACAACAGAGACACCGAGAATAACTAGAAGATACTGAAAAAACCTCTCTAGTTATTCTCTCACCCAGTCTCTCTCCTTTTTTGCCTCCCTCTTCTCAACCCTAATAGTTAAGAAATCTCATATTTATAGATATGAATTCTAATACTATTAGAATTCTTACAATAAATATTAATTCAAGTCAAATAATAGGAATTAAATACTAGGCGAATTCCTAACAATATTATTGTAAATTTAATAGACCAAATAATTTGCCCAAAAAAATGATAAGACCAAATGCAATCGTATTTCCTTTTTTTTGGTTGGTAATTAAAAATTCCATTAAAATAAAGACAAATATTGGCCACATGCCCATACACGCGTTATGTCTCCAAAAAACACAACTCTTCTATCCCTATCTCCTATTCATCTCCACCGAATTCACCCTCCATTCGAAAATTGTACACAACTTTGGAGCTCTCATCCAATCTCTGCTGGAAATTTTGTTGTGCGCTTTCAGCCATTGCCGGGTATTTGCTTTAATCCATTCCGCGGATGCTATTGGTGCTTCTGATTCCTCATCCCATCTAATTTTATTTCTTTCTCGCCATATAGCCCAGACTATCGCTTGCCATAGGGATTTCTAGAAATCAGCATATGTTCTTCCATCGATGAGGCCCATATGTATGCGCAGGTGTTGCTGAAGATTCGAATGCTCAACATAAGGAAATTCAAGCCAGTTGTAGATTTCTCCCCAAACTTCCGAGGCACTAGGACAGAGGATCAGCAGATGTGATACAGATTCCATTGTCGTACAATACAAAACACATCTTGTTATGTTTTGATCAAATATCATTCCACGCTTCAATAAATTATCCGATTTAGGAATTCTATTTTGTAGAACCCTCCAGGCAAATATCTGGACTCTTTTTGGAGCAGTTTTGTTCCAAATTGTAGCCACTTCATCTACTATTTCTCCTCCACTATTCTCTTTGCTTAATAGCCCATAAGTAGAAGTGACTGTAAATTTCCTTTTAGTGTTCGGAATCCATTACCATTCATCAGGTTGTAGCGTCTGTGAAAATTCGCCATTTATGGTCTGCTTTAGATTTTCTAGCTGAATTATTTCTCTACTAGTTAGAGAACGTATAAATATTAGATTCCAATCAGATAACCCTTGGGAGACGCTGAGAACTTCCCATACTGTAGACTATTTTTGAGTACTCAGTTTATAAAGATTTCTAAAACTAAGAGCCAGAGGGATGCTGCCCACCCACCTATATTTCCAGAATAAAGTCTTGTCACCTAGCTTGGGGTATAATATCATATTCCTGTGTATCCAGTTTTCTTTAGCTAAGCTTCATATTCCTTTGCAATAATGACATACATCCTCTAGCATAGTTATCAAGGACCATTTACTAAGGTGATCACTGTAGTTGTAGTATTTCGAACGGATAATTTTGTTCCACTGCCCGGCAGGTTCATTTTGAAATCTCCATAGCTATTTTGTGAATGCTTTAATCACAAAATATATTTTCCAGAGTCCCAAACCCCCTTCAGCTTTGCTCTTACACAGTTTTCTCCATTGAATCCAGTGAATAGCCCTTGGTTTGTTATGATAAGATTTCCATAAGAAGTTAGTCATTATTTTCTCCATAGTATTTGCTACCATTTTAGGTACTCCGAACATAGACAAGTAAAGACTTGATAACACTGATTGGATTAGTGTTACTTTCCCTGCAAAGGATAGCTTTTGATTCTTCAAGGAGTTCACATTTTCTTTAACCATCCTCAGTACTTCCTCCCACATCCTAGCTCTCTTTGGATTTGCACCAAGGTGAAATACTAGATATATCAAAGGTAGTTTTGCTGTTGACAATTCAAATATGGTAGCAAAACTCTCTAACAGCCCTTGACTGATATTTAATCCGAACAATTTGCTCTTTGAAATATATTGTCTTGTTTCCCTTCAGCAAATAAGAGAGTGTCATTAGCGCATTGTAAGTGCGCTACACAGGACTCTCCACATTTAATTCCTGGAAGTCTACTAATAGTTGAAGCTCTGCTCAATAGCAAATTTAAACCTTCATCTACAATTAGAAAAAGAAAAGGGGACAAGGGGTCCCCTTGTCTAAGTCCCATTTGGAACATAAATTCACCTGCACTACTCCTATCTAACAAAACTGAACCGTGTGCAGAACTGACACATTCCATAACCCACTTGATCCACTTTGGATTAAATCCCATTTTTTCCCATCATTAACTGTAGAAAATTCCATTCCACAATGTCGAATGCTTTAGAGAAATCAACTTTAAATAACACCCTTTTTTGTTTGAGCACTTCATAGAATGTATAACCTCGTTAGCCACTAATACCCCATCCACTATTACCTTATGCAACACTTTTTTCAATCTGCTAGCAAGAAGTTTAGACAGAACATTATAACAACTACATACTAAAGAGATGGGTCTGAAATGATCTATTTCCACCGGGTTAATCTTCTTAGGTGCAAGAGTGATAAAAGTTGAGTTCATCCCCTTGGATATCTTGCTTGTCTCGTAAAATTCATTGATAAAAGATATAAAGTCATCCTTTAGGGTAGGCCAATGCTTTTGAATAAAAAAGAAGTTGAAACCATCTGGTATGTGACTCTTAGATTTGGAGCATCTCCAAACTGTATTTTTTTTTTTATCTCTTCTTCAAAGAATTCAATCATTAAGAAAGCATTATCAGCCTCAGAGAGTTTAATTTGAGCTGGTAGGCTTAGTGTTGGGCGGTTCCAACAGTTAGATTTGAAATGATTTGCAAAGTGCTCAATAATACCATTTTTCAGAGTTTGCACATCCTCAGTCCATGTCCCCTTAATATTAAGTCCTTTGATTTTTTTTTAAATATATGTTACTTCGAATTTTAGCATGGAAACACCTTGTATTGCTATCACCTTCACGTATCCAGTTTGATCTAGCTTTCTGATAAAGAATGGTCTCCTTGTTTTGTTGAGCTGTTTGAAGATGACTCCAGATTTTTGTTCTCTCCATTCTCTCCTCCACCATAGGGTCTCTGCTTTCAGAATGCTTATACATTTTTTTGATTTGCATCTTAAGATCAGCTATACTCTTATCAACAACTCCAAAAACTTATTTATTCCATATGGCTAGCTTCCTTCTTAACTGTTTCAATTTTTCATACAAGACATAACACCTTCTTCCTGGAATTGTCAGAGCATTCCACTCCCTTCTTACCAATTCACCAAAGTTTTTTTTACTGATTCCCAGTAGTTTAGTGATCTAGAGATTTTAGATCCCCAATCAACTTCTTCAACTTTAAGCAAAATAGGTTGATGATCTGAAAGTTCTTTGTCCAGACCAATTTGATGCATATCTGGACATTGATTGATCTACAACTTTGATAATAAGAGTCTGTCAAGCCTACTACAACATTGTCCACCTCTAGAAACACAAGTATACCTAACCTTTTGAAGGGGAAGGTCTATCAAACCTGCTTCTGTTATAAAATTATCAAAACCTGCCATTTCTACTTGTGATGGGAGTATCACACTTCTTCTCTCAGCTGGATATCTGATAGAATTAAAATCACCAACTATGCACCATCTCTGATCAGCATCTGCCTTAATTTGTTTCAGAATGTTTGTCCATGAAGCTCTCTTTTCTCTCAGAGTACTTTGAGAGTATATATTTAAGATTCTGACTGGGATCTGAGAGTGACCCCATAATCCAGCTAACCCTAATACTCCATTCAAAGACTAAGAACTTATTTTTAAGAAACATGACCTGCCATATGCATAACATTCCACCAGAACAACCATTAGCATCACTATGAGACCAATCAAACTCATCATTCAACCATAGTCTTCTACATAGGCTCTGGTTTATCCCACTTAACTTAGTTTCCTGGAGACAAACAAAATCTTGTTTTTGAGTTCGTATCAACTCAAACACTTCTCTTTTCTTCTCAGGCGCACCCATGCCACACATATTGTATGTAATTATGCGCATTAACTGATATTAGATGTAGGGACAGAACAAGCCACATTACTAATATTTTTCTTCTTCTCATCTCTGTTTTGCAGGATAATTAATCTAGAGGAGAGATCTTCCTTTGATGTGTTCGGTACCACACCTAATTCTAGAGCCAGATCCAACATATCTTCAGCTTGGACTTGTGTATCATTTATATCAGTTGGCACGCTCATGGCCATACTCTGGCCTTCCTTGATGCGCTTTGAGTGTATCTTTAGTTTTTCGGCTGATTGTTGCACTAGATTAGGATAATAGATGCTGTCATTTCTCAATGTCTGATATAATGGTTGATATTTATCAGAAGTTTCATGAGATTGAGAGTTACTCTCCCCATGTTTAGATTCAATGTTTAAGAATTCTCCTTCAAAATCCAACCGCCTACCTGTTGAGAGTGGATTAGGCTTAAATCCTGCTTGAATATATTGTTGTTCAAGTAATTTTGTAAAGTTTCCTGGCACCACATGCTTGGGTAAAATTTTATCATTCGCTCTATCCAAATCAATGATCAACAGCTCCTCTGACTAATTAGTCAAAACCAATTATGGACTTTTCATTTCTAACAGGTTTTTTGACTTGTTCTCTTCCCGTCAATACTATTTTTCAAAAGTTTTAGTACCTCTGTATTTCCTTCACTAGGTGTCTTAATAGGGTGCAAATCTCATATTACACTAATCCGGAGTCGAGCTAGAGGGCTGTAGTAGGCTCTTTTCTGCATCTTTCCCAATTTCATCGGGGTCCTCTATCACCTTTTTCAGCTTATAATCAACCACCAACTCTGCCTTGTCAGCATAAAATCCACCCCCGTCTGTGTCATCTAGTGATTTGATATTTCCGACCTCCACCGCAACCACCACTGGCGAAATCGTATAGTTTCTTCCAGAGCTCCTCGCTACATTTTCCTGCCGACTTAACTCCAACCATCCTTCAACTGAAATTCGTGCAACATTTACTATGTTTTTCCAAGGATTACGCTAGATTGGCTGTCCCAAGATGCTTTGCGCCTCTTTCGCCGTATTATTAAATCTTTCCACTAGCAGATTATGTTCAGTTGTCAAGATTTGAATCCTTCCATATTGCATTTCAGTCAAATTTAGGGTTCGTTCATCAATGGCTAACAGAGTACCTAGTTTACATCCAATTTCAGCAAAGAACTTCTTATACCAACAGTGAAGAGGAGTACCCCTTATTTGAACCCAAGCTAGCCACGCCAATTTCCCATTCACAAGCCTCCAAGGTTTGAGAGCATGGAGACCAATCTTCTTGATCGTTTCAATATCACCTAGCAATCTTAACTGTTCTTTCGAGGACGATAATCTTACCATCACCTCACCTCCTTCTAAATGCACTACATAACCATCCTTGTATCCTCCACGACATAATTCATTATTCATTGATGCAATGTCAAACAAAGGAGCAGGCGTGCCAACTAGATAGTTATCTAGCCACTTTCCTTCATTCGGATCTGGTTTGAACAGTACAGTTATGGCCGTCTCGGCAGGATTAGACCCTGTCCCCACCGGTAATACTACTTCTGGAGATCCACATTTTTCAGAGGTTGCTTGAACACTTTTCTGGGTCAACGCCCATAGTTGCAGATGAGATTGCATTGCTCACCTTGAGTCTATATGAGCCAACCCAAATGCCATTTAACTTTGTCAGGATACCACTCCCCACAGAATTTTTCATGTATCTTACAAAGCCAAACCGAAAACCACTTACAGATTGCTGTTTTGGCAAGTGCACATTCGTCACTTGCCCGTAGGCAGAGAATACTTTCCACATTTCACCTTTTTGACAGGACATCGAAAAGCTTGATAAATGGAAAGACATTGACTTCAGAAGAAGTTGAGATATGTATCCTGATGCAGTTTTAGCTTTCTGACTACCATTAGCATTCACAGAGACACCATTTCTTTTTTGACTCTTCACTGTTTACCATTCACTTATTTCTTCAGGCAACTTTTCAAGCAGATTTGTTTCACCCAGTGGGTCCACAGAAGTTGAGGCCATTCTCACCAGTTCGATTTAGATGAAGCAGGGAGAATGAAATAGCAGAGTGCTGTCAAGGCCAAACCTCCAACCATGATCAGAGTTATTCCCGGAGTATACACTACCGCCAAACGCATCCGTACGGTATAGAAAAACAACTCCGATGAACTATCCGGCGAAGAGATGGCGCTATTAAGCTAGAGACAGAGAGGTTGCAGAAGTTGTTCCTCTCTCGGACACTTCAGCATCAAAGTTGAGAGAACATACCTTGATCACATCTTAAGAGACACATTATTGTATATGAAAGGATAGTTTTCCTCTGGTTCCTTCCCTAATCACACTGTTTTCAATCGTACTTCCTATTTACTTGATTTCGTTCAGAAGAAACTTTGATCCACCACGATATCGAGTCCCAAGATCTTCAAGTTCACTGATTTTTTGTTGCCACTGAGCTATCAAAATTGAATAATATTTATATAATATTATTGTACTATTGAAAAAAAATCTTAAATAATATTTAAGGGATATCACTAGTGTTTGTTAACATTCAAACCTCGGAAATTGGCGCAGTACTTGTATGGATAAGTTCTTTATGAACAATAGCATTGCAACAATTTTAATTTAATTTTTGTAAAGTCAGTGACAATCTACATATATGCTATTTGGCAGGTTATAACAGTACTAATAACCATACTAAACATAAATAAATAAGGAGACATGGGATGATTACACAGTTTGATCTTAACTACCTAATCTACAGGGTCTTGCCATAAGAGATTTTATTATTAATTATTATAGATCATACAACTTCTCATCATTCACTTCCCCTAAGATAATGGGATTATTTTCACACAAGTATAATCCTATAATAAGATTCTACTCTAACCTTTACAATGGTGAAAAACCTGATAACAAGCAAGGCCTCGTGATTCTCACGTAGTTTCAACATTCTTCTCCTTCAACGTGCCGCTTATGCTCTTTAGCAATCTTGTAGACCCAATTAGAATGGATCTAAAAGTTAAACTAAATACGAATGAATTATACGTTTGAACGCGGAAACATATAGAATCATAATATTTTGGTTGATTATATCACGAACACGAACATGAGTCTACCAGAGTCTTCTTTTAATCCACAAACTCAGATCTCTGCCTTCACAGACGATAAGACAGTAATTCGAGAAATCTGTATATGTTTCTGGGTTTCAACACATGAGAATAAAAATTGTGTAGTGATTCAATAGCCGTACTGATACATCCTATGTATAGGGAAACATTGGAGTCCAACCCTAATTATGGTAGCAGAATTCTACCATAATAAGGACTCTCAATATTAGATAATTAATAAATAATTACCATAATTAATTCAATTAGAAAAAAAAAATATTTTGTCTAACAGCTCCCACTCGACTATATAAGTTGTATTATAAAATACAGATTTCAAAATTTCCCGATGCTTCATACGAGAAATGAGTCGTGCAACATAAGCAACTAGTAGTGCCATATTAAGTCATCATCTAACTAACACAACAATTTTAAAGCGACGATACTGTAAATATTCTTTGCATCACCGATGGCTACGTATCCCTTTAAACTATACAGTATTTGGTTACATACTTAATGTAACCGCCATGACAAATATGGTTAAGCTAGACAGATTGTTTCTTAGACACTAATGACCATCCGTATCAAGTCAACTGCTTGCCTAACATGGTCCGCTGGACTATATAGATCGTAGTCCTTGGATGACATATCAAAATAGCATCTTCAAGCCTCAACTTCAATAACTTTAAGTCAAAGAGTAACAACTAAGTGTACAAACGTATGTCCACATGATCACACAATGACAATCAGGGGGTTCTTTTGTTATTTTCACAAGGTCGCTCTGTAGCACACACAGTATGATATGTGTATCATGGCATAACTCCTACTTAGGTGGGCATGTCGCGTATTTATGTCATGTGAATCGTAGTCTTTGATAAATACACTTAGTATTTATCCTCTACATTTGGCTTTAAAGTTTTAATGTGACAACCTACATATTTCATAATCGATTTACTTAAAATCTCATTTCAGACCTACTAAAGTGATTGTCTAGAACATTTATCAATATCATCCTTCATACTACGCTAGCATAAGGGCAATTTCCTGTGTCATAGGTCCAATCATTAACCTTTTGTGACATTTATTGTGCTTTATTAACTGATTGCTTACACGACAGTATTGCTTAAAATGAAAGAAAACATAAATTTTATTTTATAATCAATTGCCACAAAAACATATCCTTATCAATTACAAGATGTGATCAAACCCTACGTAATCCTAAACTCATGACATGAGCTCTAAGCACATCTCTAGGAATGGGTTTGATCATCGGATTGACAATCATCTCGTCAGTAAAAATATACTTGATGTTGATATATGCTTTGTTAACAGCGTCTCGAACAAAGTGATATATTCTTTGGATGTGCTTTGTTTTTCTATGAAACTTTGGATCCTTAGCAAATTGATTTGGTTTTGTGTCGTCGCAACTTAGCTCTATAGGTTCATCGGGCATCGGCGTCAAATCGAGGGATTGTAGAAAGCTTCTTAGCCAGAGTGTCTCCTGCACTGCTACACTGCATGCGAGTCCGGCCGTGTACATAACATAGAATACATCAAACTCCTTATAGTACTTGCATAGGGAACATTGCTCATTTCTTCCTTTTCTTTATCTATTTTTTGGGCATTGGTTGAGACTAGTGCCAAACCTTTATCAACATGGGCATTGCCAACGGATTTAGAGTAATGCATCCTGAATCGTGCTAAGATTTTATTTATATATGCTTGTTGGGACAAACCCAACATTTTCTTAGACGATTTCTGCATATCTCTACACCTAGGAAATACCTAACTTTCCCATATCCTTCATCTTGAAGACGAAGGATAGCCATTGTTTGGTGGCGTTGATCCTTCCATGTTGTTTCCAGTCAGTAGTATGTTGTTGACATATAAGGAGAGAAACATGATTTCTTCCTTTGTCCTTAGAACATACACGCAGTGATCTTCATCTGTCATGATGAGCCATACGAAGTAATGGCCTCATAAAATCTAAAGTACCACAATCTGAAAGACTGTTTAAGTCCATATATAGATCTTTTAAAACGACACACCTTGTCATCTTGACCTACTGATACAAACCCAACAGGTTGATCTATGTAGATTTCTTCCTCAAGTGTTCCATTGAACAATGCAATTTTTACGTCCATTTGGACTAGTTTGAGATCTATATGGGCAACCAAGGCTAAAAGTAGATGAATAGAGACAATCTTCACCACAGAAGAAAATGCTTTTTCATAGTTTATACCCTCGATTTGGGTAAAATCTTTCTCCCCAAGTCAGGCTTTGAACTTTTTGATTGATCCATTCGCACACGCTTAATCTTGAATACCCACTTGCATCCAATCAATCTTCGGTGATGTAGTATATCAACAAGTTCCCAAACCTCATTTATTTGCATTGAATCCATTTTATCCCTCGTGGCACTTAGCCATTTTTTCTCTATCGGGTGAGTCCATAGCCTCTTGATAAGAGGTGGATTCTTCCATTTCCGAAGAAACGTAGAAAAATACGTTTTCCTTGATCTGAAAGTATCGTCAAGGAATGATTCTGCGTTCACTTATTTGGATGAAAGGATCTTTTACTTGTCTGATTGGGGTTCTGCTCCCACTAGCCTTTTGGCTCGTGGGGCTGACGGTGTGAGAAAGGCCGCTCCCACTAACCATATAGTTTGTGGGGCTAGTTATCACATCGTCATTGTCTAGATTTTGAGAACTGATCTCGTTTCTAGGTATGAAATTTGAGGACATACCTCTCTTTCATGTTGACCCTCATTTTCATTTGGCATAAAGTGTGGAGGACTTACATCTCTTTCATTTTCGCCCTCATGTGGCAAGTTCCCACCTCTAACAGGTGAGATTACACTATTTTGGGTGGTTTGGTGAAACATATTCTCCTCACACCAAGAGATAGTGTTGAGTCATGTTGCAACTCATATAACTGACCATCCTTTTTTATTTTTCCAATAGTTGGGAAGTGATCCTCTAGGAATTCGACATTATGACTATCTATTTCAGTCATGCCTTCATTTGGGTGTTCACCGAGCATTACATATCCTTTTAAATGTTCGGGGTATCGAATAAATACCCTCTTGGTTGCTCTTGGACCAAGTTTTCCATGTTGATGGTTGGGTTATGCACATATCCCGCCAAACCCCATGGTTGCATATGGTCCAAGATTGGCTTTCTTCCATTCCATAACTCATATGGAGTGGTGGGCACACTCTTGCTTGGTACTCTATTGAGCATGTATGTTGCATTGAGCAATGCATCTCCACAAAAGTTAATGGGTAGGTTGTCTTGCGTCATCATAAACCTAACCATATCAAGAAAGTTATGGTTCCTACGTTCCACAACACCATTTTGTTACAGGGTATAAGGAATGGTAAGTTACCTTATAATACTCTTTTCATCACAATACCCTTTGAATAGATCAGAAAGGTATTCGCGACCGCAGTCGTTCCAAAAACTCTTTTGTCCAACTGGTTCTCTACTTCAGCTATGTAGCGTTTGAACACATCAAGTGCTTTGTGGCGATGAGACAACAAATACATGTGTCCAAAATACGAGTAGTCGTCTATTAAGGTAATGAAATAAGAAGTCTCATGGCGTGCTTTCATGCTCGTGGGTGCGCAAACGTCAAAATAGATTAAATCTAATGGACTTGAGATTCGAGAAACCTTATCGGAAGGCTTCTTGCTAGCCTTACCACCTAAGCAAGGTTCGCACATAGACAACTTAGCCTTAGTGAATTGGTTTAATGGAACAAACTTAGCCAATCTATTTAACCTATCTTCGCCAATGTGACCAAATCTAGCATGCCATTTAACAGATCCAGAAGTTGTACCATTGTTGAAAATTAAGGCAAAAGATGAATTAATATAATCGTTATAAATTTCATCCAAATCAAGAACGCAAAAACCATGTTTGTATGAGCCGTGACGAAACACATTGTCACCCTACTCAATTTTTCCACTAGGACGAAAATTAAATGAAAAACCTAATCGTAGCAAAGAAACAAATGAAACTAAAAAACAGCGGACTCTCAGCACATAGATTGTGTCGTATATCAGCAATGTGTTCCCGCTACAAAGCTAGAGTTTTCAGGTAACAATACTGATGACATCCTCTTCACTGCCGCTCTCCATGGTTACGCTTCGTGTTCCGACATCACATTGATGAAACTCGATAAATTCAGTACGGTCATTCACTACGTGCTGAGATGCTCCAAAATCAACAATCCATTTATAAAATTAGTTAGCAGAGTAAGATACCATTTTAGGCTCGGAACAATCACGAGAGTAGTGACCTTTCTTTTTGAAATTATATCACGTCATACGATATTCTTGAGCCCGTTAGCCTAGGGTTGTTTAGTGATTTTTTT
Source organism: Pinguicula moranensis (assembly GCA_028565015.1). Classification (NCBI taxonomy): domain Eukaryota; kingdom Viridiplantae; phylum Streptophyta; class Magnoliopsida; order Lamiales; family Lentibulariaceae; genus Pinguicula; species Pinguicula moranensis. Next base: position 11,550 of record JAOWBN010175895.1, read on the forward strand.
TTCTTTGAACAGTTTTCTGAGTTTTCTTTGTTTTCTTTGCTACTTACCAAATTTCTTGTTTCTCTTAGGGTTTCTCCTTTGAGTAGCAAGAACTTTGGCGGGGGGTGCGAAAGCTCACATGCTCGAGATGCTTGGATATGTCAGCAAATGTCTTGATGGCTACGTCATGATTCATCGACGTTTTGAAAGGAGTCCAACGTATGTATGTATTCCCTTTCATCAGGTAGTGAATGGATCACGTTATTCACCTATTCGAACTCAGAAATATCGATCCTGCAAGCCTTGAGATCACGAAACATGGTACTCATGATGCGGAGGTGTTCAAGTATAGGTCGACTCGAATCAATCTTGTACTGAAGCCAATTTAGGTGCAAGGCACAAAATCTTGTAGTTGATGCATGGCCGTATTTCTCATTGAGTTTTTCCCATATGTACTTGGCCGTGGGCTCTATATCGTACATGCCAATCAGGTCGTCATGCATGTAGTACATCCTTCTTGGCCCATGTTTCGTAGGTTGGTAAGGTTTTTTCGGGTTCAATCCAGTTAACTTATCACTGAAAGAGAGCTCGTTTATCAGACTAAGGGATGCCATTTCTGCAAGTATATTTCAAGAAAGATATTAGGCACAATTTTAAATTAGATTTTTTTGAGGAATTTTTGATTATCTTATACGTTTGAAAATTTTGTTAAGCTCATAATCATCACATCCTTCATAACAATTTTTTTTTAGAAAAATCTAATTTTCACGTTTTGAAACAAATTCAAACAAAAACACATAGTAACACATATTGCCAAATGTATTGACACATGTAATTGTTAATTATAACAATTTAGTGGTTTTTGCTTTAGAGCATTTTTGGTTTAATTTCAATCTTTTCTAACCAAAATAATCGGCACAAATAAATTGTTAACATATAACAATTCAATTTTTTTAACGTATAATTAAATTTAAAAAATTTCAAAACTATCAAAAGAATCTAAATTGGTTCAAAGGTGATTCTTGATAGATTCGGTAAGTATCAAGGTAGCTGATCTCGTACTATAATTTTGTTGATTAACTGCCTAAACAGTGGTACCATTTCTCATGAAGAGCTCAGATTTTCGGTGGAGACATAACAATCCAACTTAAAAACCAGCCTTAGACAGCCATCACGAGCACGATTAATACGGATTTATTTTGAAATTCAAAATAATTATGGTAATATGATTTTGATTACCATAATTATTTGTTCATTAATTTTCTTAGTTTGAAACATATTTTCTAACAAAATTAATTCCTAATTCACATAAGAATTGCTTTGAATTAAAATTGCACTTAGCATATTATTCTTAATTATATATACTAAGAATTAAATTGCACCAAGCAAATTAAATTAATTCCTAATCATGTATGCTAAGAATTAAAAAATTTAATTGTACTTAGCAAATAAAAATAAATAATTCATAATCATGCATGTTAGATACTTTATTTAGCATATAAATAGATTTAAATAAATAATGGCATATTTGTAAAACTCATTTACGGAATTTTAACACATAGTTAAATATTTAGAATAACAAAAAAAATCTGAAAAACAATAATTAATACATAACTATCACCAAAAGATTATTGACATACAGTTAACTACCAAAATATTATCACATAAGTTAATGTAAATATTTTGAATAAAATCAATCAGAACACAGTTAATTGGATAAATTAATATTATCAACAAGATAGTTATTACTCAGATAATTATCACCAAGATAATTATTAGTTACTATTACCTAGATAATTATAAGTTACTACCACCTAGATAATTATCAGTTACTATCACAAAGATAATTATTAATTATCACCAAGATAATACTAAAATAATTGTCACCAAGATAATACTAAGATAATTCTTTAATGATTCACTGATTAAATAGATTAATAAATAATTATTTGACCATAATCAAGAACGAGCAGATCGGATTAGTTACGGGATTAATTGTAAAACAAAACGAACATAATCAAATACCGAAACCTGACTCCAATACCAATTTAGATCTAATTAGAGTAGATCTAAAAGTTAAACTAAATACGAACGGATCATACCTTTGAACGCGGAAGCGTATAGAATCGTAGTGTTCCGATTGATTATATCATGAACACGAATAGGAGTTTACCAGAGTCTCCTTGTAATCCATGAACTTAGATCTCTACCTTTACAGATGATAGGGCAACAATTCGAGAGAAACTGTATATATATTTCTGGTGTTCAGCACATGAGAATAAGAACTGTGTAGTGAGTCAATAGACGTACTGATACGTCCTAATTATAGGGAAACATTGGAGTCCAACCATAATTATGGTGTCAGAATCCGACCATAAGAATTGACTGTCAATATTAGGTAATTAATAAATAATTACCCTAATTAATTTAATTAGATTAAAAACATATTTTGTCTAACAGATCTCAATCGTTCCAAGTGATGTACTCGATAAGGTTGCTCAACTCATGTAAGAAATATTATTGGGATCAGAATTTGCGGATCAAGCCCTACATGCAAGTCTTTCTATTATTCCAAAAATCTTCTCGTAAGAATTTTCTAGGGGTGGATAACGGTAATAGCGGTAACGGAAAGGCCTTGTTCGTTACCGTTACCGCTAAGGCAACAGATGGAAGTGGCCGATCCGTTAACGTCACCCGCTATTCCGTTATCGTTACTGTCATCCGCTATTCCGTTATCGTTACTGTCATCCGCTATTCCGTTATCGTTACTGTCATCCGCTATTCGGTTACCGTTATTCTGCTACCTTAGCGGTAACGGTAACAGTAATGGAATAACGGTAGCGAAAATCCGCTTCTTCATCTTCATTCAATATGTTGATGGAATAGTAAAAATTCGTTATCGTTATCGCTACTTAAAAATGGCTCTAAACCGTTACCGTTATGTTAACAAATTCTAAAATCCTAATAGTTACCGTTATCGCCATTACCGCCTTTAGAGGTAACGATAACGGTAATAGTAACAGATTTCCGCCAATTTCGCTATCCGATATAAGCCCCTAGAATTTTCTTTTCCATAAATCACTCTCTTGGTAATAAATCTCGACTACATGAAATCCTAGACGAACTAAGATCGTTTCATTATTTGACTCTAACCCTGTCTTTGTTCTAAATCTATTCTCATTCTTTTTCTTGATTGCAAGACTCCTGCCTTGCGCGGAGTCATCGATCCCATGAACGTGAGTGCACATATATCGGAGCATATGTTCCGACAAAGTTACACGCTAAGTCGAATAAAGTTGCATACATTGCTTGTTGCTTCTTTTGTCATCCCTGTCTGGATGACAAGTGTCACCTAGCAGAGTCTTCTTCAAATAGCGATGGTACTCCAACATGTTCGGACATCACACATACTCAAAATAACACATAAGGTTGAGCTAAGTAAATGCCAACTCTATAAGGCAGATCCGTTCAACTTTAGTATTGAGTAGGAAAATTAAATCGAAGTCCATGAAAAACATGACTAAACTATTTTGAAAATTTTGTTATCGAGCTCGTGATCTTTTTTTTTTTGTTGTTGCAGACTTGTCATTGTTCCACCTCTGGCAAGTGTTGATTGTTCATAGAAAATGCATTGACAATCATAGTGGCCACAAGCTCATAATACTGTCAGAAGTTAATCCATCGTGATGTTCACTCCCTCACGTTATTCACGCCCACATGACAAATTCTTGTTTCTATGTCTATGTTCCTTAGTTTTCAGTCATCTTTGTAATTTTACATTGAATATTCTCACATTAGTACATTATAAAAAAATAAAATTGATTCAGAAGAAAAAATTACGCATTTATTTATTATGAAACATAGAAAATTAATTATTGTACAATAGTTCTTTTATTGGCTGAAAAATTGTACCAATTAATTATCTGATACAATAATTATTCAGGTAATAGGTTTGGCTGAAGCGCCCAATTATCAATCGGTACCCCGTTTGCCAAGCAAGGCCATGTTGAATCTTTTTAGATTCTCAGTCCTCCCAATTCCTTTGATACTATGTAAATCAGCAGATAACCATGGATTCGGGAATTAAATCTTTCACATAATCAGAATTTGAAAACTAATAAACTGATAAGGGGTAGGGGGCGTGAATTAAATAGAACAGAGTGGATGGAAAGAGCGAAATACGAAAAATTGTGGTACGTATTAGAAACCTAATCAAACATGCTTTATCAACTTCCAGCCAACAATTATGATAGAAACGAATGAAAACAGAGATTCAGTCAAACGTCTAACATGAGATCTACCCAATGATCAACACGAAATCAATATATAAATTTGTACATATACCCTAAGGTGCATGCAACCTAATTCTCTTCATATTAGGGATTGAAGAACAAAGATTTTCCTCACAAGTTCGTAAAATAAACTTAAGTATTGTTCGATCATTACATGCCTTTTTATAGGCAAAGAAGTGACCTAAGATTAGAATTCTAATTCTTAGACTTGAGAATATCCAAAACAAAATAAACTCTATCTTGCATAGATTTTCGAAAATAATAACAATAAATAGTTAAAATCCATCTAAGATAATATTAATAATAAATGAGACATCCTAATCGACCAATCTCTCCTTGGGGGCCACAGCCCTCTCTTGATCTTGCACGATTCTCCTCTTGGAACGCGTTCTCCTCCTGGATGAGACCCCTTTATAGATGATTTTATTAATGAATTTTGGTGAAAATCTTTGTTCTTTAATTTCTTATTCTGAAAAAATTAGTTTGCATACACATTAGGGTCTAAGTAAAAGTGTGCCATTGATTTCGTATTTAATCTTTGGGTAGAGCTATTGTTAGGCGTTCAATTGAATCTCTGTTTTAATTCGTTTCTAACATAAGTGTTAGCTAGGGGTTGATGAAGCATGTTTGGTTGGGTTCTTAAGGTATAATAATTTTTCTCCATCTTGTTTCTTATCATCTTCTCTATTTCGTGTAATTTTTTGTTGGGTTGCACGCCTTTCAAATTATGGATATCTTTTATGCAAGACTTTAATTCCCAAATATATGCTTTTTATTGATAGAAGTTTTCTAGCTACCATATGAAAATTCGTATTAATTTTGCATTAGAGTCAGGTTGAAATTATTTTTTGAGTTTTTTTTTTCTTTCTTTCGATTATGATTGGAGTCCTATTGTTGTCATCATTGTCAGGTTCAACTCGATACACCAAAAAAATATTGACGAAAGAAAAAGAGTATTATTGTTGGTCGAGAATCCTTTATTTCACATTCACCCATAGCGGCCTAAAGTTCTTGTTTTCCTTCCCAGAATTCGTACCTTGATAGGCCTTTGCATTCTAATTCTCATTGAACTTGAATTTTAATTTGAAGAGCGGACATAGTGGTAACAACGTACGAATCTATCCCCTTGCTCATATTCTAAACTTTTTTTTTTTGAGTGCTATTGGATTTGAGTGATATTTTTGGATACATTTGGGACGTATGTGAGTATGTCTTACTAAATTTGTCTTGGAAAATAAATTTATATATTTTTATTTTGTTAATTATTATATTTTGCAATAACTCACATGTGGGATATGACACTTGTCACTCTCAATACCTTTTCGAAAAATTCCACTTTGTGTCCATTGCAAATGAAGTTGAAAAAGTCATATTGACAAATTTTTTTTTATCTTTATGTTAATAATGGACTAAATCAAAATGACTTTATTAAATTTCAGTGGATCTATTAGTTAAATTACTGAAAATCAGTATATCAAATGATGCAATGTATATTGGGTCGCAATGAAAACAACCTCTTGTATAGTGACAAGGGTAAGACTGCGTATATCTAATCCTCAGACCCGAACTTAGTTGAAAATATATTGGGTATGCTGTTGTTGTTGTTGGTAAGCAAACAAAATTTTATTTTGGAATTTATTTGCATTGATGGCGATATGGATGGATATCTTGTAAGGGAGAGGTTGGTCGTGGAAGGTGTACTTATAAAAAAAAATGGTCGTGGAAGGTGTGAGAAAAGAACAAGTTGGGATCCGACCCCATTTATTCAAAATTTGCCCAATTGACGAAAAAGGAGAAAAAAATATCTGGAAGGTTCTAATGGTTCACTCATTCGTAGAACTTATCGAACGGGTAAGGAAGAGGGAGATATTGATGATATGGTTTTACACTAATTAATCAAGAAATTTTTAGCTTTACTTTGGTTTATTTTTTGAGTAATTTGAGTGTCGTTTGTGTTTATTTTACTTGTTTTTCTTCTATTTGTGTTTTTAGGTACCCTGGGTGCGATTTGTGCAAAAAGGAATAAAATTGGGATGGAAATGGGCAAGAAAT
>JAOWBN010175906.1:0-17871 GCA_028565015.1 Pinguicula moranensis
TTGACAGGTTTGCTAAGCCGAATCTGTAGCATCTTCAATAAACGATGATCTCTCTCTACTCTCTTCGCGTAAAGCCTTGATTAAGTAAATTGACATAATCACAATAAAAACGACAGCCAGAAAATCGCTACAGAAAATCACCGATTGGTAGGATACAAGTGAATGCACGTAGAATACTAAAAGCCAATTCAGGCGACGTAAATTCAGGTTGAAGATGTTCTAATTCCTCAGGGAATAAGATACATGTGAAGTTAAAACAAAGATTCAGAAAGGAAAACACTAATACGAGAAATTACCAGACCACAGGTGGAGCAGAGACGCAAATTTCTTGCGCTTAAGCCCTAGGTTACGACGGAAGAAAGCAAGAGGGAGGGGAGGATTTTTCTGCTAAAACGACGGGACGGATATTTTAATAAAAAATGAGCTTCTATGACCAATAATGGGCTCAGCATAAATTGAAGCCCAGTAAGAGTCTACTATCTTGGTACCTATAACCTAAGTAAACGGCACCTTACAGTAGAAAACAATAATTAAATGTAGGCATACAACTCAAAAACTCAAGATTTTCCTTCTTCGTTAAGCTTGAGTCCTATCTTACTTATGGGGTGTTAGTAAGTTCTTGTGCTTATCATAAATAATTTTTCAAAAGTTCTTTTGAAAAAATGAGATTTTATAAAAAAAAATGGGAGTGTTTGTAAAATATACTTTACTACAACAAAACTCAAAAAATAGTATTTGCAAATAATTATTCTAAAAATGCTTTTCCAAAATTTAAACTTCTAAATAATTATAAAATTGCCACCGCCAAAAGCACTCCAAAAGCTACTCCAGAGATGCTTCTGGCTTTTTTTTTTTTTTTACTTCTCCACCGCCAAAAACCAGAAGTCAATCGCCAAACAGAAATTTCGCAAACAGTCAAAACTGGCTTTTTCACCGCCAAAAGCCAAAAGGTGCTTTTCTACTGGGTTTGCAAACACCCACTAAAGAGAATAGAGTTTTTGAGAAAAGCTTTTCTATATTTCATTCGATGTATCTTTGTTTACATACATGGGGATAGATATAGGATTAGGGTAGGGATAGATATGGTAAGGATCATTAATTTGATCCTTACCATTTACAACTTAGGTAAGTTTGACTAGATCCCTAATTTGCTTAATTAACATTTTTTTTCATTCCTAACAATTCCTGTCAAATTGGACAATTGGGTCTTCAATGCCCAATGCTTTAGTAAATGTTGTGCTCGATACTACTTTTGTCAATATATTTGTCAACTGGTCTTTTGATCACACAAATGGTAAACTAATAATTTATGATTTAGGTTTTCCCTTGATAAAGTGTCAGTTTATCTCAATGTGCTTCGTTCAATCATGCTGCACCGAATTTTCTGAAATACCGATAGCTGATTTGCTGCCACATTTCAAGGGACAAGGTTTATTCATTTCAAATCCAATCTCGGTGAGCAACTTTCTGAGACAGAGTACTTCAGTAAGTTCACCTCTAAACTTTGACTATGCACTTGATAGTGTGAGTACTTTCTATTTTTTACTTCTCCGAGTAATCAAATTTCCTCCAACTAGCATAATGTATCATGATGTTGATCTTCTATCAATGGAAAATCATGTCTAATCTGTATTAGTATATCCCTGAATATCAAGATATCCATTCTTTTTTAATAAAATTCCTTTTTTGGGCGTTCCCTAGAGTTAGCATAATATTTTCATGATTGCTTCCATATGGTTCACCTAAAGCCTGTGCATAAACTAACTGATCACTCCTACTGCATGAGCTATGTTTGGTACAATATGTGAGAGAGATATGAGTTTTCCCACTAGTATTTGATAACGATCTTTGTTAGCCAGTTCTGCACTTTCATCTTTCGTCAGTTTCATATTCATCATAATGGGGGTGTCAGCTGGCTTGCAATCAAGTAATCATGTTTTTGTAAGTAAATTTAGGATGTATTTCTTTTGAGTGATAAATATACCTAATTTTTATCTCTAACACCTCAATTCCTAGAAAATATTTTAGCCTCCCCAAATCCTTCATCTCGAATTCTTGAAATAGATTATGTCGAAGTTGTTCTATTTTTTTAGAGTGATTCTCTTTGATGATCATGTCATCCACATATATTGTGAGATAGCTGATCAATTCACATTGTTTCTTCAAGAAGAGTGTGTGATCTGAGTTGTTTTGAACATATCCATATTTTTCATTGCTCCTGTAAATCGACCGAACCAAGTCCTTGGAGATTGCTTAAGTCCATAGAGTGCCTTTTTTAATCTGCACCCTTCCCCTTTCTTGAACGTCGTGGCATATTTTGGAGGTGATTTCATGTATACTTCCTCTAGGAGATCACCATAAATGAAGGCTTTTTAAAATCAAATTGATGAGTGGTCAGTCTCGATTTTCACAAAATAGAACCCTTATGGTGTCAATTTTTGCAACTGGCAAGGATGTATTAGCATAATCTCTGCAATATATTTGTGTATACCCCTTCGCCACCAATTGCGCCTTATATCACTCAAGGATTTTGTCTACTTGATGCTTTACAGTGAATACCCATCGATATCAATTGTAAAATAGAAACAGAAGAAACTTTTTTAAACTACTTTTGTTATAATTATCGTTACAACCTCGATACATATATATAGGGGCGTATACGCATTGTAGGTGAACTAACGCGTACGTTCAGCAACTTGTTAGGTGGACAAATTTCACATACCACTTAACTACCAACACTCCCCCTTAAGATGGGCAAAATATATCAATTAAGCTCATCTTGTTACAAATTTTTTCAAGATCTAGCGGACTAAGGCCTTTAGTCAATACATCAACAACTTGTTCTTTGGTGACTATGTGACTCAGTTCCAACAACCTGCTATTTAATTTTTCTTTGATGAAATAACCTATCAATTTCCACATGCTTGGTTCTATCATGTTGTACTGGGTTTTTGGCAAAGTTGATAGCTGCTTTGCTGTCACACCACAACTTTTATTTTGGATCCGGATTCATCTTGAGCTCCACAAGTATTAATCTCAACCAAATTATCTCAGCAACACTCAAGGCCATTGCTTTGTATTCTGTCTCAACTGTAGAACGAGTCACTATTGTCTGTTTCTTACTCCGCCAAGAGACTAAATTGCCTCCTACAAACATGCAATAACCGGATGTGGACTTTCTATCATCAGCACAACTAGCCCAGTTTGAGTTGCAGTATCCCTCGATATTCAGATGTCCATTCTTTCTGAAGATCAACCCTTTTCCCGATGCACTCTTCAAGTATCTCAATATCTAGTGCACTACATTTAGGTGACTCTTTTTAGGGTCATGCATATACCTACTAACCATACTCATTGCAAATGATATATTCGGTCAAGTACGATTTAGGTATATAAGTTGACCTACCAACTTTTGATACTGCTCCTTATCAACTGGCTCGCCTACTTTTGCACTCAACTTCAACCTCTGGTCAATCAAAAAAATTTCGGGCTTGCAACCTACCATACCTGTCTCCTGAAGTAAATTTAAAACATACTTTCGCTTTGATATAACAATTCCCTTGGACCCACAAGCTATTTCAATCCCAAGAAAATACTTCAATGGGCCTAAATCCTTTACGTCAAACTTCTTGCCCAGTCTCACCTTCAGTTTTGCAATTTCGCTCTCATCATCACCAGTAATAATCATTTCATCCACGTATACTACTAGTACCGTAATATGACTCCCATCATGCCTGAAAAATACAGTATGATTGGCATTGGTTTGTTGATAACCCATGTTAATCATAGCCTTCCTGAACCTGTCAAACCAGGCTCGAGGAAATTGCTTCAAACCATACAATGATTTTTCAAGTTTGCAAACCTGACCCTCAGTCTGACTGGTGCCAAATCTTGGAGGAATCTCCATGTACACCTCTTCCAGATCGCCATGAAGAAATGCATTCTTCACATCGAACTAATGCAAGTTCTACCATTTATTTCACTGCTATAGAGACCAGAGTTCTGACTGTTCTCATTTTTTCCAGGAGGCAAATATTTCATCATAATCAATCCCATACACCTGGTTGTATCCTTTGGCTACCAGTCGTACTTTATAGCGTTCCACTCTGCCCTTGGGGTTCTGCTTTACAGTAAGCACCTACTTACATTCAACAGTCTTCTTACCAGGTGGTAGTGGCCACGTTTTATTCTTTGCAAGAGCTTCAAACTCCTCTATCATTACCTCTTTCCATCTCGAGTTAGCATTAGCCACCTGCCAACACCGGAATAGAGACAATCTCCAAAGATACAATGAATGCTCCATGTTCAAGAAGTATATGAGAGTACAAGATAGAATTAGCAATAACATGGGGATGAAAAATATCAGGGGAAAAGCCATATCTGTTTAGTGGAACCCCTGCATTGCTGCGAGTGGTTCTCCTAACAGTAATATTATGGACATGAATATCAGTAGGAGGAGTAGGAATATCAGTGGAAGGAGAAGTGTCACCTGAAGATGAATATGAAGGTGCCCTGGAGTCGAAGCAGCAAGGACCTTGGGCATGAAACTGGTGCAGGTGACTCTGGAATCTCTCTAGTCTCATCGCTCTTCTGCCATCGAGTATGAGTACAGTGTCTCGTATATACCAACGACGGCTCCCCCTGACCTAGAATCTTGCTCTCTCCTGCACGCGACTCACTCAGGGGTAAAGGATAAGAAATGTCTCCCACACGTATTATCACATGTTCTCACTGATCTATGTTGTGACTACTATTCTACCACTCTCGTCATACACTATCAGACGAGCCCTCAAGAGATGAGTAGGACCCCTGCTGGAAGTACGATGCATGCTCCCGAAATGTAACATCCATGCTCACAAATAATCGCCGCTCAATTGGACTCCACCACACATATCCCTTTTGGGTCGCAGAGTATCCCACAAACACACTCTTGATAGCCCTCGGATCCAACTTTCCAACCCCTGACCTATTATCCTGTACAAAACATACACAACCAAAGGTTCTTAACTGAATAGTGTCCCCTTTTGTACTATTCCAAATTTGAAATGCAGACTTTCAATCTAACACTCGAGATGGTATCCGATTAACCAAGAATATGTCTGTAATAACTGCTTGTCCCCACAAATATTTTGGGACATTCATGGTGAATATCATACTTCTAGTCACCTCAAGAAGATACCAATTTTTCACTCAACTAGCCCATTTTATTCTGGTGTGTATGGGCAGGCGGTTTCATGCTTAATACCCTGTGATAACAATTATTCTGTGAACGCCCTGTTGGTGTATTATGTCCCATTATCGGATCTCAACCCCTTTACTACTGCACCATATTGCGTCCCTACTCCCTTGTGAAAATCCTTGAAGCAGGCAAGTACATCACTCTTGTTTTCCATTAACTATAGCCAAGTGATATGTGAGCAACAATCAAAGAAAGACACAAAGTAACTAAATCGATTGAATGTTATGTTGGACAGGGCCCTCATACATCCGAATGTATTAAATCAAAAACATGTGAACTCCGACTACCAGAGCTAACATAAGAACTTATGGTATGCTTGCCCAACTCACAAGCATCACAAATTAGCTTTTTTATTCACTGTAGCAAATAGGCGAGGATAAAGTCGACTCAAAGTCAAGAAAGAGGTATGACCTAATTGCCTATGGTGAGTCTAATCCTTTCCGATCCATGTACCACAAGCCACTACGCCATGTCCCAGTCCCAATTACCCCGCCTGTCTTCTTATCCCGGAAGATCAACTGAGGTATATCAAACAATACAGTGCAATTTAATTGGTTAATAATGGCATTTATGGAGAGGGGGTTAACGGGGAATGAAGGAGCATGCAAAACTTTGGACAAAGTCAAAGTGTTGGTACAATGCACTGCACCCTTACCCACTACTGGCCGATCAGTGCCATCGGCTGTCTTAACACTCAACAGATTTGGTAAAGGAGTATAGGAGCTGAACTCCCTAGCAGCACCCGTCACGTGTCCAGAAGCTCCAGAGTCAATGATACAATCTGACGAGCCAATAGTAGAAAAGGATGTCAGGGCCAGTGAGTCATGCATACTTGTGAAACCTGGTGCCAAAGCAACATTACCAAAGAAGTCATATGAGGTAGGTGTATCAGTGCCTATCCTCACGCTTTTGAGTTTCCTCTGCAGTACGTCAAAGAATGCTCGATCTTCTTCAACAGTCACAGTACTCCCTATACTCTCCTCCTCATCAGCATCCACCATCAAGTTGGTGTGATAGCCTCTTCGGCCACCACCCCTAAAACCACATCCCCTACCTCCACGGGCTCTACCTCTACCTCCAAATCTACCTCTTCCTCCAGAATCTCTCTCACGGGACATCCTCGGACAAGACTCCATCAAGCGGCCAACTGCCCCACACTAATAACAAATATGAGTCTTCCCTTGGACCCCAATTACCCGAGAACTAGCAGTAGCCAACGGCTTTGTGCCAGAAACTACACTCGGCGTAGAGTGTATCTTTATCTCACCTTTCGCTTGAATCATAGCTACAATACCCTCATCCAGTGATGGAATCTTGGCCTGAGACAATAAAAATGATCTCCTCTAGTGAAAGATCGAATTCAGATCCTTTAAGAATTTTATAATCCTTTCTTTCTCAATACGTTGTCGCATTTTACATTGCGAGTCACTACAGCTGGACAACGGGTCGTAGTGATCCATCTCATCCCACAACCGCTTCAGGAAAATTGAATACTCTTGAATAGATTTCTCCCCCTGAACTTCCGCATCAATCTCCAGCTGAAGCTGAAATACCCTCATCTGGTTTTCAGCTACGGAAAAGGTGGTCTTCAGACTAGCCCACATTTCACTCACCAAGTTAAGACCATCCATAGTAGAAGCAACTGATGTCGTCATCGAGTTCAGAATCTAGATACATAGCTGAGCATGAGTAACTTTCCACTCCGTAGTGAAAGAGATGTCACTCTTCGGTTCACACTCCCTCAGGAACCCGTCCAGGCTTCTCCCTGCTAAGATGGTCCCATTCTTGCAAGACCAACTAAGGTATGCAGCCGATCCATCAAATTTCAAATCGATCGGTGGAAGATCAAGTTTGATTAAAGTAGTGGCAGGGACAACGGCCGAGGTTGAGGTATTCGCTCCCTTTATAATCCCAATCAAGGCTCCGAGCACCTCAGGATTGAGGCTCCTCGGGACCTCCAATTCTTGTTTAACCGCACTGTCTCCTGTCACTGACATTTCACACGCAGTAGCTCCTATCACAGCAACAACACAATCCACATACCACAATCTTGCGATAATCCAAACGTCTCAGCCCCCCACCATCAATACGTAGTCCAAAAACACTATCAACAATGCCTAATTCACCATATTCTTGGCCTTGTCTTGCTCATCGCAACTGTCTAATCGGTTTTGATTGATTTAATTCCATTTAATGTATATTTGTATTGTATTGGATATGGTGAATTATTTGAGCTCCGGCGGTGGTGGCAGCGGCGATGGAGGCATGCGACCTACGTGAAGAAAGCTCTCTTCACGATGATCGCAACGGCGGTAATTTCCGATGATTCCGACGCAGATGCGCCTAAAAATGGCAGAAAACTGCTGCAGGTCATATTTTCTGGCGACAGCGCGTGGTCGGAAATTGTCGAGTGCTGAGCAGATCTGATAGAGGAGAAGATGGGCTACATTTTGGGACCAGTTCTGGCATCAGTGGAGCAGTAACGGTGCTGAAATCGGGGCGGAAGTTGCGAAGACGAAATGTGTATTAGGGTTTGAAAAAACTGGCTCTAATACCAAATTGTAAAACTGGAAAACTGAAAACGAAAGATGAAGGAAGCTTGTGTTATTGATGATATTGAATCTTCCTACTACTTTCTTGTACCCGAATCAACATATTTATAGTACAACTCATAAAACTCATATACCACAATAAATGAAGCGTGAAGATGAAGATGACAACAGGCATGCTCCTTGTCTAGCAGGCGTGCTCCTTGTCTAATAAATGCGTCTTGTTCAACATAAGACAACAGATTCGAACCTTTATTCTGGAAGTATATAAAACTATATTATTCCGGTTGATTATATCACGAACACGAACAAGAGTCTATTAGAGTCTCCTTATAATTCACGTACTCAGATCTCTGCCTTCACAGATGATAAGGTAATAATTCGGGAGAAACTGTATATATGTTTCTGGGTCTCAACATATGAAAATATGAATAATGGTGTAGTAAATAGGTCATACTGAACGTCATATTTATAAGGAGGAATTGGAGTCCAACCCTAATTATGGTGGCAGAATCCTACTATAATAAGGACTATCAACATTAGGTAATTAACAAATAATTACTCATAATTAGGATAGTAGAATCCTACTCTAATTAGAATTTCTTAATATTAGGTAATAAACAAATCTATTACCATAATTAATTCAATTAGACATATTTACATTATTTTGTCTAACAGCTCTCACTCGGCTACATAAGCCGTATTACAAAATTTATTTTTCAAAATCTCCTGACGCTTCATACAAGAAATGAGCCGTGTGACCATAAAGTAACTAGTAATATCATATTAAGTTATTATCTAACTAACATGACACTTTGAGTTATACAATATTTGGTTACATACTTAATATAACCGCCATGGCAAATATGGTTAAGCTAGACAAATTGTTCCTTAGACACTAATAATCATCAGTATCAACTCGACTGCTTTCCTAGCATGGTCCGCTGGACTATATAGATCCTAACCCTTGAATGACGTACTAAAGTAGCATCATCAAGCCTCAATTTCAAGCCATATCTTTAAGTCAAACAGTAACATGTAAGTGGACAAACGTATGTCCATGTGATCACACAATGACAATCAGGGGATTCTTTTGTCATTTTCACAAGGTCATTCTATAGCAAACGCAGTATGATATGTGTGTCATGGCATGACTCCCACTTAGATTAGCATGTCACTCACTTATGCCAAGCGAATCGTAGCCATTGATAAATACATTTAGTTTTTAGCGTCAACATTCGGCTTTAAAGCTTTAATGCATTCGATTCACTTAAAATCTCATTCTAGGCCTACTGAAGCGACTGTACATAATATTTATCAGTCTCATCCTTCATGCTATGCAAGCAAAATGGCGATTTCCCGTGTGATAGTGATATGAATCCTCGCCGAACATGTGACAAAACCCTACACCAATTTAAGATAATCTAAAAAGGGACAATTTTGTTGTGCTTTCGCCGTAAGACAACTTGTGTCAGCCAACGAGAAGTCACAATTTGTGTAACCGAGAACACCAACAAATAAACCCCTGAAGATAACCAATGTATCAATCAAGAGTTAAGGATAAGTTCTTTAAAATGACGCCACTTGACTCGAAGAGAAAAGATAAGTTGAAGATGGTTTAAAACCAAAAGAGAATACAATTCTCACAATACGTAAAAATGTAAAAATTCATAAACCATTTTGTCCCTCAATACAAAGGATGTCAAGGCCTTTATATAGGCATAGCTAATCCTAGAATTTGAATAAAATTCGTACAAAATTAATAAGGGAATCTTAAAATAACTAGGAAACTAATTAATGATAGAAATTGGACCAAAAATATGTCGCTAAGAAGGAAGTAATGCCACGTGTTTTTTGGCTTCCTTATGAGTCTTGGCCTTGTACGGAAGCTTCTTGAATAGACAAAGGAGTGTTGGTTGTCAAGGGAATATCTTTCCTTAGGTACTGAGACAATCCCTAAATTGTAGAAACTTTCCTTTTTTTTCAATTTTCTCTTTCCTCCTTTTCTTTCCTCCACGTATTTAGCTCCTTCTCCATGATGGATTTGGCCATGGACTTCACTCTTGGTCTAGAGATTGGACCTTAGTGGGCCAGGTCTTCTCAATTGGGCCGTGGGGTCCATTTGACATTTTTGGTTCGTAGGGTCCAAAAATTCCAAATGTCATATTTTCAGCCCACATTTTCTTGAGATTTACATTTAGGGCCTCCTTGGGTTTGCTAGCCCTCATCCTTGTGTTAGGCCCATTCGACATAATGACTGGATTATGTTGTTTGGCGGCATGGATTTCTCAAGTTCATTTCCACATTCACTAGACATCATGGGCTCGTCATCTCCATCCTTGGGGTCATGGCCCTCTTGTTTAGGCTTGGGTGCAACTTGGGTTGCATCAAATAGGGCCATTCATTAAGCTTTTTGTGACATTTATTGTGACTTATTAATTGATTGCATATACGAGAGTATTGCTTGGATGAAAGAAACCTAAATTTCATTTCATAATCAATTGTTACAAAAATATGTCCTTTTCGTTTACAAGATGTGATCAAACCCTATGTAATCCTAGACTCATGACATAAGCCCTAAACACATCTCTAGGAATGGGTTTGGTCATTGGATCAGTGATCATTTTGTCGGTAGGAATATACTTGATATTTATTTTTGCTTTGTTGACAGCGTCTCAAACAAAGTGGTAACGTCTATTGATGTGCTTTGTCTTTCTATGGAATTTTGGATTATTAGCGAACTAAATCGTTGCAGTATTGTCACAGTTCATCTCTACAGGATCATTGGGCCTCGAAGCTAAATCTAGGTATTGTAGGAAGTTTCTTAGCTAGAGTACCTCTTACACGGCTACATTGCATGCGGCATATTCTGCTTTCATGGTTGACAAAGCGATGCAGTCTTACTTCTTGCTGCATCAAGATATAACTCTTCTACCTTGGATGAATGCATATCTGG
This sequence comes from Pinguicula moranensis, assembly GCA_028565015.1. Classification (NCBI taxonomy): domain Eukaryota; kingdom Viridiplantae; phylum Streptophyta; class Magnoliopsida; order Lamiales; family Lentibulariaceae; genus Pinguicula; species Pinguicula moranensis. The sequence continues at coordinate 10,745 of JAOWBN010175906.1, forward strand.
AGGTTGACTTGGACGAGTCCAAGTCATATCCCCAATCAGCATCCGTGAATCACTTTACACGCAGGTCTCCCCCTTGATAACATAGAACTAGATCGGCCGTTCCACAAAGGTAAACAAAAAATCATTTTCACTGCTTGCTAATGAGCAGAACCCAGGTTGATTTGGTAATGGCTCACCAATCCAACAGTGAAGCAGATGTCTGGCCATGTACATAACATAGCGTACATCAAATTCCCTATAGCCCTTGCATAGGGAACATTGGTCATTTATTCCTTGAGCGATAGTTGAGAACTAATCCTCTAGGAATTCAACAATGCAACTGTCGATTTTAGTCATGCCCTCATTCGAGTGTTCACCGATCATTACATATCCTTTTGAATGTTCGGGATATCGAATAAACACCCTCTTGGTTGCTCTTGGACCAAGTTTGCCATGTTGATGGGTTGGGTTGTGCACATAGCCCACCGTACCCCATGGTCGCATATGGTCCATGATCAGCTTCCTTCCATTCCATAACTCATATGGAGTGATGGGCACACTCTTACTTGGTACACTATTGAGGATGTATGTTGCCGTGAGCAACGCATCTCCCAAACGTTAATGGATAGGTTGGCTCGCGCCATCATAGACCTAACCATATCAAGAAAGGTGTGATTCCTACGTTCCGCAACACCGTTTTGCTGCGGGGTATAGGGAATGATAAGTTGCTTTACTATTCCTTTTAATCAAAACACCCTTCCAACAGATCAAAAAGGTATTCGTGACCACGGTCGATTCGAAGAATCATAACTCTTCTATCCAAATGGTTCTCTACTTTTACTATGTAGTTTCTAAACACATCAAGTTCTTCGTGGTAATGAGACAACAGATACACGCATTTGAAATGCGAGTAGTCGTCTATGAGGGTGATGAAATAAGAAGCTCCATGGCGTGCTTTCAAGCTCATGGATCCACAAATGTCGAAATGCATTAATTCTAAAGAACTTGAGGCTTGAGATGCCTTACCAAAAAGCTTCTTGCTAGCCTTGCCAACTAGGCAAGGTTCACACAGAGGCAAGTTAGCCTTAGTGAGTTGGTTTAATAAACCGCACTTTGCAAGTCTGTTTAACCTATCTTGGCCAATTTGACCAAGTCTTGTATGTCATTTAACAGATTCAGAAGTTATGTCATTGCTAGAAACTAAGGCAATGGATGAATTAATTGAATCGTTATAAATATCATCCAAATCAAGAATGAAAAAATCATATTTGTATGAGTCGTGACCAAACACATTGTCACCGTACTCAATTTTCAATCCACTAGAATGAAAATAAAATGAAAATCTAATTGTAACAAAGAAACAACTAAAACTAAACAACACCGGACTACCGACACATAGATTGTCTCATACAACAACAATGTGTTCCCGCTACAAAGCTGGATCTTGTAGGTGCCAATACCGATGACATCCTCTTCACAGTCGTTTCCCATGGTTATGGTTTGTATTCCGGTGCCACAACGATGAAACTCGAGAAATCCAGTACGATCATTCACTACATGCTTAAACGCTCCTGAATCAACAATCTATTTAGGAAAGGAATTAGCAACTAATGCATGGGAGCAAACGAATAATTTGGGGTTATTTGGAGGGTAAGATACCTTTTTAGGCTCGGAATAGTCCCGAGAGTAGTGACCTTTCTTTCCGCGGTTCTAGCACTTCACACGCGCCATAATCTTGTGGCCATTATCATTGGGTTGTTTAGTGATTTTCTTTATTAGAACAAAGTTCTGAGTCTTCTATGCTGGCTTACCAAATTTTTTGTTTCTCTTAGGGTTTCCCCCATGAGTAGCAAGAACTTTGGCGGGGGTGCGAAAACTCGCAAGCTCTCGTCTTCAAGCTCAAGATGCTTGGATATGTCAGTGAATGTCTTAATGTTCACGTCATGATTCATCAAAGTTTTGAAAGGAGTCCAGTGTCTATCTTCCCTTTCATCAGATAGTGAACGGATCACATTACTCACATATTCGAACTCAGGAATATCGATACCACCAGCCTTAATATCGCGAAGCATGGTACTCATGATGCGGAGGTGTTCAGATATAGGTCGACTCGAATCAATCTTGTACTGAAGCCAATTTAGGTGCAAGGTACGGAGCCTTGTAGCTGATGTTTGGCCATATTTCTCCTTGAGTTTGTCCCATATGTACTTAGTTGTGGACTTTATATCATGCGTGCCAATCAGGTCGTCATGCATGTTGTACAACATAGCATAGCATGCACTACGATCCTTCTTGGCCCATGCTTAGTAGGATAGCAAGGTTTTTGTTGGTTCTTCCATTGTTATACGCTCAAGAACGTCTTTCTCATGCAGAAAATACTAAATCTTCCTGGACCAAATGTCATAGTTCAATCGAGTTAACTTATCACTGGAAGATAGCTCATTTATCATACTAGAGGGTGTCATTTCTACAAGTATATTTTAAGAAGGACATTAGGTACAATTTTAAAATTAGATTTTCTGTGAAGGATTTAGGATTATGTTATACATCCGAAAATTTCGCTAGACTCATAATCATAACGTCCTTCATAACCAAACAATTTTTAGGAAAATCTAACATTCATGTATTGAAACAAATTTAGGCAAAAAAAACATGGTAACACATACAACCAAATGGATTGACACATGTAATTGTTAATTGTAACAATTCGGTGGTTTTTGTTGTAGAGCATTTTTATTTAATTTTAATTTGTTTTAGCCAAAATAATTTGCACAAATAAATTGTTAACGTATAATTTTCTTTTAACACATAGTTAAAGAACTTTTTTTGAAACTATCAAAATAATTTGAATTGGTTCATATGGGATCCTTAACCGATTCGGTAAGCACCCAGGTAGCTGATCTCGTACTATAATTCTGATGATCAGCTGCCTAGACAGTGCTATCATTCTTCATGAAAGATCCAAATGTCTGGTGGAGTTACATGGGCCTCACTTAATAACCAACCCTAGACAACCCCTCATGAGCACGATTAATGCATATTTCTTTTAAAATTCAAAATAATGATGATAATATGATTTTGATTACTACCATTTAATTATTAACACAAAGTTAATAATTATGTATTCATTTATTTTATTTTTTGGAAACATATTATCTAATAAAATTAATTCCTAATTTACATAAGAATGCTTGGAATTAAAATTGCGCTTAGCATATTATTTCTAATCATGCATAATAAGAATTAAATTGCACTAAGCAAAATAAATTTAATTCCTAACCATGCATAATAAGAATTAAATTGTCATAAGCAAAATAAATTTAATTCCTAAGAATTAAAAATAATAATTGTACTTGGCAAATAAAAATAGATAATTCCTAATCATGCATACTAGATAATTCATTTAACACATAAATGAAATTAAATAAATATAGACATGCTTTTATTTGTAAAACTCATTTATGGAATTTTAACTCATAGTTAAATATTCGGAATAAGTAAAATTTCTGAAATAAAAAAATTAACACATAATTATGATAATTCTAAAATATTATTAAAACATAGTTAATATAATAATTTAAAATATTCAAAATAGTAACTTGAGAATTTAGAATTATCAACTAAGCCCTATTTTGCGCAGCCTTCTTAAAATTATAATTGGCTTATAATCACTTTTTTTCAAAAAATAACTCCTCATTTTTTGAAAAAAATGTGCTTATAAGCCAATTATAAGTATAAGAAGGCTGCACAAAACACCCTATAAGTAACATGATTATGCTTAGCTTTCAAAATTAATATGATAATTATGATTAAGCAAATTATCATGTATATCATGTTAGCAAAGATGCGTACCATTTAGTCATTTACGTAACAAACTTATCATTACAAACAAATCATTACAAAACAAACAATTCATTTTTATAATGATAAGTTGAAAAAACGAAACATTATGACAAACTAGCAAACTTTTTTTTTGATAAGTCACAAACTAACAAACTAATCATAGTTTAGATTTACACGTGACTATGCTAAACAAATAATTCATTCGAATATAATCATATACCGGAACTTGGCTCTGATATCACTGTTGATTTACTTAGAACGGATCTAATAATGAATAAATACGACAACGAATTCGTACTTTTAATACGGAAGCGTATAGAACCGTACTGTTTCGATTGATTATATCATGAACACGAACAAGACTCTACCAGAGTCTCCTTATAATCCACGAACTCGGTCGCCGCATTCACAGATGATAAGGTAACAATTTGAGAGAAATTGTATATATGTTTCTGGGTTTCAACACATGAGAATATGAATAATGGTGTAGTAAATAGGCATACTGAACGCCATATTTATAGGGATGAATTGGAAACCATAATTATGGTGGCAGAATCTTACCATAATAAAGACCCTCAATATTAGGTAATTAATAAATAATTACTCCTAATTAAGGTAGTAGAATACTACTCTAATTAGAATTTATTAATATTAGGTAATAAATAAATCTATTGCCATAATTAATTCAGATTTGTCTAACAATAACCAATTACCTTACTTTTTTATGGGGCCTGTCACCTGCATTTTGTTTTGGTCAAATGAAGGATAGAGAATATGTATTTCAATAATCGATATCTTTACAAAGTTTTGAAGGAATCAAGGCAAGTAAGTAGATGATGAACTGAAAAAAAAAGAAAGAAGTACCAAAGTTCAAGGATTATTTTGTAGATCAAAAGAGGTGGGCCGGTCAAATAGGAGGATTTTGGAACATTAGGTCAAAAGGTTATATACAAATGTCTGTTTTTCATATATCGAGGTAAAAAATAAAAATAAAACTATGTTTTTTTTAATTTATCAATAGTTCATTAAAAAAAAAATAGTTCATTAATTCATTTCCCTCCCTCACTTACAAATTTTTTTATTTCCATTTAATGATTGCTTGTAGAGAGAGCCTTGCCCTTGCCCCCATCTTCCTGAAAAGTCCAAGTACAATAATTGTTCGGTTAACTTAAGACAGTAAATGATTTATTGATCTGTCTCCAATTTATATATATATATTACATTATTAATCAATATTCTAATACAATATAAAGATTTAGGATGATTAATGTTGGGCTCATCTCTAGACCAACTTATAAAATGAATATGGGCTCACACAAAAGTCTTTGTACTAAGATGATTAATTATACCACAATCTATGTGTGTGATTACATTTTTTTGTGCAAACAATAATGGTTATTCATTTTCTTGGCAAATAGTGATAATTACTCTAAAATAACTACCAAGGTATCAAATTCAAGACCTCTTAGCCTTTATTTAGGTTGGTCTATTTTTTTTGAACTCCATCCAACCCAGTGTATCAGTTCTCTTGACCTGTTGTTCTGTATCCACATGAACTCTGTGATCACTTTCCTTATTGGATTGATGACTTGCATGGGTGCTCTAAACATGTATAAATGGTAAATTGGAAGACTCGAAAGTATAGCCTTTGCCAGTGTAACTCTTCCTGCGAAGGACAGATACTTCAATCACCAAGGTAGGTAAGGGGCGGAAATGATATAGCGCACGATGACAATTCGTGCGCTAAACACACGAATTCACCTCACCCAATTAAAAGTTGCCACGTCAGTCCACTGGCCTTCCACAATTTCTCGTTTTTCGCATCATCATCTTCCTCTGCTTTCCCAATTAAAAAGGTGAGTATGCAGTGAAAGAATTTGACACAGAGGACTGGTTTTTGTGGGTGTTTATGCGTGTTTTTTTCTTTCACCTGCTGCTGTTGTTCCTTGAGCCTGGCATTCTCTTCCAATAAATGAGCAACTTCTTACTCCAACTCATTCGTTTAAGCCTGAAAATTGAAAAGGTATATACAAAATTGATGCAAGAAGTACACATACTTGCAAAAATTTGGCAACTAATGGTCAAATTCATGGGTCCGACACATTCTGCGAGGGTTTTGTACAACAATTGATTTTTTGGAGTGGGCCAAATGAAACCATTGTTCTATTTAACAGGCTAACATTCAAAAAACAGAGTGAGAAAGAAAGCAGAGCAAGAGAAGTTTGAAAAAAACATAGTGCTTAAAGTCGATAATGCCTTTCCTGTTTTCGTACTCGGGAGCGCGTAAGGCGGCTATGTCGGCGGAGAAGATGGAAGGCGGTGGAGGGGGGTGGGATTTGGGATGCTGTGAGAAACCAGAGGAAGATGATGATGCGAAAAACGAGAAATTGTGGAAGGCCAATGGACTGATGTGGCAACTTTTAATTGGGTGAGCTGAATTCGTGTGTTTAGCGCACGAATTGTCGTCGTGCGCTATATCATTTCCGGGTAAGGGGCAATGTAGTAATCCTGCTCTTGACAGCTTCAATCGCCTTACTCCGCATTTTTGCCCTACACAGATTGCCTCCTATCAGCAAATCAAGGTAGGTAAGGGTAGGGGTGGGCAATCGAGACTCGGGATCGGGTATTCTTGATACCCGATCCCGACCCGAACTTTTTTCGGGATCGATTTTTCGGTCCCGATCCTAACCCGACTCGGGACGGACCTCGGGAAACCCGAGGCCCGAAATATTAATTTTTATAATTTTTTTATAATTTTTTATAATTTTTTTAATTTTTTAATTTTTTTAATTTTTTTATTATTTTTTTAATTTTTAATATTGTTCGGGATCGGGTAGTCCCGAAGCCCGATCCCGACCCGAAATTTTTTACCGATCCCGACCCGAAATTTTTTTGGGACTGATTTGTCAGTCCGAACCCGATTCGATGTCCCAATTTTCTGTAAAAAATCGGGACTCGAAACTCGGGACGATCGGGCCTTGGGTTTTCCCGAGGCCCGATTCCTGTTTGCCTACCCCTAGGTAAGGGGCAATGTAACCACCTTACAACACAAGGTCTGCGCATATTCCTTTAATACCTCTTCCCTCATGTTCTTCCCAATTAACTTACTCTTCGAAAAGTTAATGGTAAGATCAGAAACTTACTCGAATATCCTTAATACATCTTTCAGCACAAAGATGTTTTTCTTGTCTACCTTAGCAAACATCAGAGCATCGTCCACATACTGCAAGTGTGAGATGTTGTCCTGCTTTGATGCTTGGTAGTTTTCCCAACTCTATTGCAATGGCGGAGGGAGGGGGGCTAGG
>JAOWBN010175917.1:0-17868 GCA_028565015.1 Pinguicula moranensis
AAGTTGTACTTTTGTTTATGTACTTGTTGAAGTGTTATATTTATTGAGTATTTTCTTTTATTGCAATAAACTATCAAATCGGTATAATTATCTAATAGTAGTCAACAACAAAGTCAAGCACAATCAATCAGAGTTCAAGAACAGAGTAAATGGAGTTTCAAAACATAGAGTAAACGTGAAGGTTCTCAAGTATTAAAGCATTTCGTCTCCTCTTCTCCCATCCTCCTTTCTTCTTTTCCCATTTTGACAGCATCAACAACGGTCATTGACTGCTCTTCCCGATGCATTCTCCAATCTTGCTTCCACCATGTAGTAAAGTTCTTAACACAATCAAGGAATTTATGATCAAGTCAAATTTTGTCATTAACATACTCTTCAAACAATTGTTGAAAGGTTTTGCATTTTTGGTCCAATGTTGTGACATACTTAGCAGTTGTAGTACCAAGGTTGTCCAAGGTAGTATCAACAGCATGGGCTTTCATGTCCAACTCTTCCTTCATAGCTCGCATATCAACTTTCATTGTCATCATTTTTCAGTCATCAAATGCTCAAGGATTGCAGAGGCATTTTCATTCATGGATGGTCGTGCACAATCACTATCTGTAAGCACTGGTCCAACTGGGTTCATGTCAAACCGAGTAGTCATCTTGCCAGGTGCTGGTAAGGGAAGTTGCAGTATAGACATATCTGGTTTGCCCCCTCCCCCCAATCTGCTTTGAGCTTAAATCTCACCAACTTGAGGGTTTTTTGTCCATATTTAAAATTCCACTCTAGGAGAACCATACCCTCATCTGCCAGATAAACACCATTTCTCTCAAAAACCCGTATCAACAACATCCCATAAGGGGGACTGTTTGCTTGCTTGGTCGCTTTAGAGGTTGATGGTGGTGACCATGTGTTCGATAATCAAATTTCCAAGGTGACGTGTTCCAGTCAATAAACACCACAATAGTAGAATATCAGAAAAATTAACATATTCAAACTTTCCACTACGAGGTTGAACACTTGAGGCAATCATATGATGAAGCAGATGGCTCAATACAGGTAAATCACTAGCCCCCGATTGAATTTCCTCAGTTAGTGTTTCATTATCCATAATAACCCGAAGCATTTCAAGCACAATTACACCATTTGGCACCCACCACTGTCCACATGCAGAGTATTCTAAATTTCCTGAGGGTACCATGAAAATTCCATTAATGTCTTCCTGATACACAATCATCTTCCCTTTTACCCAACTAATTACCGTTTCATCATCAATACTCTTCAGATGAACGTAAAAGTGTTGAAGAAGTGTGGTATAGACAGGATCATTCAAAGCAAATAACTCTAATCAACCAACTTCTTACGAAATCCCTTCAACATTTAACCCTGGCATTCTAAAAAATGGAAGATTCAAACCTCTACTCGATAGACCATTACGACTACGAAAATCAATTCCATACCTTTCATCCGCACCTGAATCTTTGAAATACATGGCAGATCTAGAGGTACCCGGAGTAGATCAAGTCTTTCAAGAGTTCGACATATTGCCCTTTGCTTGTTTGGGTGCTGATTTTGTCGATGCATGCGCATTTGTCTTGGTACCAACCATTGCAAAGGTACTAGAATTCGAGTAAGACAGATGGATATATAGAACAGTAAGTAGATAGGCACATAGATGGATGGATGGATCGATAGATAGATTTGGACAGACTCATTTCAATAGGGACAATAAAATGTTTGAATAAACATTTTCTCATTGCAAGATATGAGTAAGCTCAATCAACGAACAATTAAAACTTTAAAAGAATGTAAGAAATTTTAAATCATAGTTTTAACTGTATTGTAGATATTTCAAAATTTGCAACTTTGTCATGTGTTTATCAACTTGATCATCAAGAAAACTACACAGAATGCATATGCTCATAAAATGTCATAATCGTGGATCATTAAAAATCATGTATCACATTGATAAACTCACACTGCATCTCAATTGAATCAAGAAGCAATTGAACAGATTTATGTATTCACATAGGAGAGTTCATCATGCCTAGTTCATTCCTTATGAAGCAAAATTGACTTTCTCGTAAAGGTTTAGTGAAGATATCAGCTAACTGGTTTTCAGAGCTTATAAATTCAGTAGCTACATCACCTCTTGCACATTATCTCTCCAAAAATAATGTTTTATTTCAATGTGTTTGGTTCTAGAGTGCTGAATCGGGTTCTTAGTCAAGTTTATGGAACTAGTATATCACATCTTATAGGGACACTTGTATATTGCAGGTCATTGTCCTCTAATTGATGTTTCATCCAACTTTTGTAGTGCAACGATTCCCTACAGCTACAATATTCAGCTTCAATGGTTGACAAGGTCACAAAGATTTGCTTCTTACACGACCAAGACACTAGTGAGCCTCCTAAAAATTGGCAACTTCCACTGGTACTCTTCGTATCAATTTTACACCCTGTATAGTTTGCATCTAAGTGTCCCAGCAGGTAAAAGTCATCACATCTTTGATAAATCAAACCTCAATTCGTTGTCCCACGTAAGTATCTCAATTCGTGGTTAAGTGTGATTCTTTAGGACAGGATTGATAAGTAGCTCATAGACAAACACTTAGCACAATATCAAGTCTACTAGCCATGAGATATAACAATGAATCTATCATAGCTCTATATTTTGTTTGATTTATTTATTTCCCTTGTTCATCCTTGTCTACTTAGTAGTTATGCATATAGGAGTTCCGAAATTTTTACTATTTTTGATTCAAATTTTTTGAGAAAGTCCTTTGTCTACTTGGTTTGATTTATGAAGATTCCAGTTTTAGTTTGTTTCACTTGAATACTTAAGAAGTATGTTAGTTCTCCCAAAGACTCATTTCAAATTCATTTGTCATTCATGTATAAAATTCTTCACATAACTTTTTATTAGTTGATTCAAAAATAATGTCATCAACATATATCTGTATTGATAATAAGTCAATGTTTTTGGTCTTAGTGAAGAGTGCGGTGTCTATCTTTCCTCTCTTAAAGCCATTTTTAGTGAGAAAGTTACTTAAGAATTCGTACCAAGATTAGCCACACGCATGGATGAAGCATGGGGAGTCTCGGCAGTTTACCCTTAGCTACAAGAAGAGAAGAGCAATGATGCTGGATCATTTAGATTGATGTGGAAATTTTAGATATTGCTTTAGCCACTGTATCTTGATTTGAACATATGTCATAGGAGGCTGATTGTAATTACTTTATATTATTAATATAAACTTTAGCTTTAAAAAAAAAAGAATTCGTACCAAGTTTTAGGAGCTTGCTTTAGACCATGTAAGACATAAATGGTATTTAGGTTTTCCTAAGGGCCTCCAACTTCTTTATTCGGAATCTCAAAGCCATATGGGTATGGTCAAAATTGTTGAACTGCAATCTAGCTGGCAAAGGGAGTTAGATAGCCTTAAAGTTGATTTTTACCGCATTGACATGGATGTCCATATGGAACATGCGGTCCTAAGCTTCCAGGTGGAAAATCTTGAGGACCAAACTGGTTAGATGGTTGATAAGTCGTTTTTTGACCAATTTATCGAATCCTTTTTTTTACTAGTTTTCGTTTGTTTCTTAAGCATTTATCTTGTCTTTTGTGTTAGTTTTACTTGTTTTCTTATTGTTTGTATCTTTAGGTTCAAAAAGGATAGAAATTGGTGCGAAATGGCTAAAAATGCAGTTGCGTTAACTCTAGTGATAGGCAAACGGCGTACCGGGTATCGCACGGTTTGTGGGCTGGAAAATTCAGCCCGATACGCACACGTTTTATAAACGTGCGTGTGCCTAGCCCGACATGCATAAAAAATGTGCCGTGTTGGGCTAGCCCGCGTGCAAATGGATCACGCACATTTACACGTTTTCTATTTTTTTTTTTTAATTTTTTTTTATTATTTAATGAAAATCATAGTGTAATTTAAATAAAAAAAATTAAAAAAATAAGTTGCGGGCCAGCCCGCACCGCACGGCACGCACGGTTTGCAGGCTGGATTTTTAAGCCCGGCACGCACGCACACACGTTTTAATGTGGGCCGTTTAGGCACGTTTGCACATTTTTTCCATGCGTGTCATGCCTAACCCATTTGCACGCGCACGTTTGCCTTTAACTCTACAAGATCATGTATATCTCTCTGTGCATACGTCCAAACTCAGTGATCCAAACTTATACAAAAATGAGACTCGAAGGGCTTTGCAACAGTATATTGCACACACACCATATTTTGTCCTATAGACTTATCAGAAGGTTCCAAAAGTTGGACCAAGCACAGAGAAGACAAGCAGCCACCTGCCTCCTTAATTCATGCACCTGCCACCAACTATCCGAAACTCCCCAGGCCTGCCACCAACTATCAGACACTATCTACAGAAGATCCTGGCGCCTGCCTACCTATATCCTGCACTTGTGTAGGTTCACAAGATGCCTCATATCGCTCTATGCCAAACTACAAATGCCTTGATTAAAACTTCTCCGGAAACTACACTTTAAGAGCATTCCAACGGCATATCAAACAGTCTCTACTTTGTCCTGTAACAGCACCTGAAAAATGTTAAAGTTGAACCAAGCATAGAAAAGACAAGCAGGCACCCCCACCAACCATCAGAAACTCCTCATGCTGCATTTTGGCGCCCGCCATGATGAGCCTGGTGCCCAATATCGTGTACATTTTAGAGGTAAAAGAGGAGTTTTTTGCAAAATTATGCTCTTACCCTCACTTAACCCTGCCTCTATATATCTATCTTTTATGCATGAAATTTGCAAGTCTTCCTTTAGACACACAAGACTTGTTTCCTACTTTCTTCCTATTTGTTACTCCTTTAAACCGATGTCATGTGATGGCTAATTGCATGCCCAGTAGGCCAAGAGTGAGCACATCTCTAAACCTATCATAGTAATAACGCACAAGTGGATGGATTGGTATAGAACTGGTGAGTTCACCACGAGGTCTAATCTCTCGTGGACTCGGGGTGACTTAACTATGCTACCGAATAGCCTATCACCTATCTAAAACAAATTTAAAATGAAAGCAAGTAAAGATTGGTTTCATTTATTGTTAACTAAAGTACCTACAGGTGAAAACTATCTTACCAAGGAAAACAATTACTCAAGGAAGAAATTAATGAAGAGAAGGATGTATGGGTGATCTAGTTTCATTTGCCTACGCTGTCTCAAAATGATGTTCTGGCATGCAAATCTAGTGCACGAGAGTCCCTACTTGGAGTTAGTGGTTCATCCTCTAGGGCTATGGGGATCCATTTTGTGCACGGGAGTTTTCAAGTTTCTCGCAATCACTCTTATGTGGGGTCCGTTTAGAGTACAGAAATCCCTTAATTTGTGATCACAGACATAAGATTAATGACTTAAGAACCTACCTGGTCGTTATTAACTTTGGTACCTATGTTGGTCTTCTTAGAGCTGGTTTTTGGTCAACCGATCTTTCAAATTTCCTAAATTATCTAGGTTGCATTATGGAAGTGACCAATCTACCAAAGGTTAACAATAGATAATAAATAAGCACAATAAATAGGGACTAGTAAGGCGACGCCTCCATTCTGGAGCAGAGACTCCTCCGCAAATTGCTTCCGGCTAAAGCATTCCGACCGGGTGAACTCGGTCAAATGCTCAAATCTCCAGCCAAGAATGACCACGCAAGCCATGGGGGACTGCCTCCGGTGGCTTTCCCGCTGCTGGCAAAACCACCAGAAACTCCAACTAACACTTTTGTCTCTGTGTTAAGCTCCAACAACTCCTTAAAAGTAGATGAATCGATTCCAATTAAAACTCCATAGTTGTGGAAGGGTGAACCGGCGATATCCTTCACAGACGAAAAGATGGCCTCACTGAACGAACCCTTCAAATTAGCTCTAATTGGCCAATTCTCTCATGGTCATCCTCTATTGAAAGAAATTCGGCGAGTTATAACCTCTCTTGGACTGAAAGCTGACTTCTCTGCCGGATTGCTTGACCAGAAACACATACTCCTACAGTTTGATAATGAGGAAGACAAAAATCGTCTATGGTTATGAGAGCAATGGTCGATAGGTGGGTATCCAACGAGGGTGTTCCGCTGGTCACCAAGATTCAAGAATAATGCAGAATCACACGTAGCCCCGATTAGGATCACAATGCCCAATCTTCCAGTGCAATTCTTCCGGCGAGACAGTATATGCTCGATAGCAAGCAGTGTTGGTCATCCTATTATGGTGGACCAAGCAACAACCCAGCTCAATCGACCAAGACAAGCCATAATTTGTGTGGATCTTGATCTACTCAAGGCTCTGGCTAAAAGGGTCTGGATTATGGCAGGAGCAAAGAATTTCTGGCAGCTGATCATGTACGAATTCATCCCACAATACTGCAATCACTGTTATAGACAAGAGCACTCCCAACAAAACTGCAAAGCTTTGAACCCGGACATGTCCCGTAATGAACACCCTCAAGAAGATCAGAACCACTTGAGGGATGAAGCTACAAAGAAGAAAGGTGTTGGGAAAGGAAACACAGATTTACAAACAAGTTACAAAGTTACCCATTTCAACTGAAGTAACAAGGCAAAAAGCTGATAACAATGACATAGCTATTAAGGAGAAGGCGGGTGGTCTACAAGATCCAGGTAAGTCCCCTAAACCTCAATCTTATCTCAATGTTGGCGTATCCACTTCAATGGTAAATGAAACCAATTTGATTCTAAATAATAGTCAAACCAATTTTGTGGTGAATGCTGAAACTACTGTGGATACTGATGTGGGGAAGGTTATGGGTATTGGTATTGATGCAAGAAATGATAGTATTGCTTTTATCTCTCCCGTACCTACTGAACATGCTAATGTGAATACTGCTCATAATAATTTGGTGGTAAATGCTGAACCTATCGTGGATACTGATGTGGGAAAGGTTACTGATGAGAGGGAAGGTTTTGGACACTGGTATTGATGCAAGAAATGATAGTATTGTTTTTATCTCTCCCGTACATGTTGAACATGCTAATGTGATTTCTCAAATGTGGTATTAAACTGCATTGCTGAGCCTACTATTTCTGCGAACAAGGTTTATGAAGTTGATGCTTCTAAAACAGATTAGACTAATGGAGCTCATATAAATGCTCAAGCTAATCAAGATGTTACTCTGTTTAATACAAATGTAGTGCATGATCCAATTAAGAAATCATAAATAAATGATCAAGTGGACGTCATATCTTCTACAATCCAATCACCTGCAACACCCACAACTATCATCAAAGATAGCACACATCAAACAAAGAATGCTACAAACCAATGCACAAAATCCAAGAATGAATAAATACAAATAGCCACCAGTAAACATGATCTCAATGAGACAATCACTCCTGTGAAGGTCACAGCTCCTGTAGGCCTTAACCCAGACAATTCAGTGGGTCTGAGGGTGGCTCTAGAGGAAAAATCTAATTCTAAACCTATACCCAAATGAATCTCCCCAACTTTAAAAAACAAAGAAACTTATATATCATCAACAACTTTGGTAGACAACTCTTATAATGCGGTCATGGAAACATCCCATAAATAACACAGCAGCTCTGATAACACGAGCATTCCTCTTATGATTTTTGATTTTTCTCAAAGTTTGAGAGAAAACCCACTGAATGAACAGTAAACCCACCGTCTTAAGATTGCCTTCTCTGTCCTTCAGCACCTTACCATCGTTACCAGCTAGGTAGAACCGCACAACCATTAGCTCCTCTCTCCCTGGGGATGCTTCACGTGCCCGGGGAGTCTCACCTTCCCTCCCTTTCACTACTGCCCCTACCCTTATCCACGGTAGATGCCTCCTACGGATTACACCGAACTGCCCTCCAACTAGTTTCTCTCGGCAACAGATAGAATGTGGAGTCTTCCTGCGCACCAAATGTGAAAGATAAGAAGAGCAAAAATCAGGGACGTTAAGAGGCCAATGCTTGTGCCCACGCAGAAGAATCAAGATAGAAGCTATAGAGAGGCTTTCATGTCCCAAAATCCAATTTACGTTGACAATCGTTTAGGGCCGAGATTGGTTCCTCGGAAAGACACTATAGTAGAGGGAATTTCGAAAACTACTTACTTCATCACAAATCTCCCTGAATAATGCGATGAAGATCAGCTACAGAAGATTATCAACAGGAAAGAAGAAGTTAAGAACCTAAAGATAGCAAGAAAAAGAAGCAGGTCAAGTAGCTTATTTGGATTCATTGATTTTTCACATCCTCTGAATGTGGAATCAACACTGGTTAAACTATACAACATTTGGATTGGATCATATCGACTACAAGCTAACGTTGCAAGGTATCCAAAGATCATGGAGAAAAGATATGTTCACAAAACTCATGCACCAGTGATAACAGAGTTGCCAACACTTACTCATAAATTTGTTCCCAAACTCAAGTTGACAGTGGCAGCATTAACCAAAGAGACAGTTCCGACCACGGATGCATCTACCTCTAAAGGATGTGAACAAAACAGGGATGATCCAAGACATATTTTGCCACAAATGGAGAAAGTTACTCCTCCTCTGATTATCTCTCTAGATACTGACCCTTCCTGGCTGAAATCTTGTTTTGTAGGCATATTGCATAAAGATACTGACTGGAATGAACTACAAATTCAGCTTAAATCGGTTGGATATTTAAATGTCACTGTCAGCCAAATTGATTCATTCAAGGTACTCTTATGGGAAGAAGAAGGACCTGGATAATTTGATAGCTAATGATAGTGTATGGCTTCTGAATTGGTTGGATGACATATTTCCTTGGAACGAAGAGGAAAACCAGATGCCCAATACAAGATGGATCAAAATCTTCGGTCTTCCTCTTAGCTATTGAACAGTACCAATTATGGAACAAATAGGAGTAGCTATGGGTACTGTAATCAAGATAGACGACTGCTCCATTCAAAACAGATATTTGGATGCAGTGCAAATGCTCGTGCAACTAAACCCAGATCAGGAGATCTGGGCGCACTTGAACATAGTGATCAAGGACAAATTAATATCCCTTATGGTTAAAGAAGTCAGCACCACGAAGTGTGAGATGAAACCTTGGATGTTTAATCGATGCTCCCACACTTCGGAAGACAGTTCTAGCCAGTTCAATAGTCACATCTCCAAGAGTTCTGTTGAGGAGTTGGGTGATTCTGTTCCTCAACCCGTCATGGAACCAACCTCTATGGGAAAATCTAATCATGATGTACAACAGACATCAAATAAGGAAAGTAATATTATGAAGAAGGATAGAGTATGGTCACCACATACTTTAAATTGGTGGCCAACAGTGACTGGCTATCAAGATAGCCTAGAATTTAAAGCAATCCCCTGGAGGAAATCATTAGGGAAACACCTGTATTGGCTTCAGAACATGCCGTGGATAAACCAATGCAAAAAGACAAGATCTATGAGCATCAACCTCTAAAGATTCCTTCAATCATCCGGAAGGAACAAAGATGCATCTCTGATACTGGGATAATGTATGAGTCTCTGGTGCCAAAAATAGTGCCAATCTCTTCCCCACAAGGATCACCTATCAATAACAGACACTCCTCGTCTATAAGCAATTAAAGGAGCAAATCCAAGCAGAAGAGGTATCTCATGAGGTAAACTCGGTGCTCAACTTATTAACTGATTTTCCACCCCTAGAATAGGCTGAAAAGTATTCTATCATTCCTAAGCTAAAAAAGAAGTCAACAGTGGTAAGAAATCAGGGGGAAGGACCAAAAACAAGAAGTCAAAGCAGAAAGGAAGGGGACAAAATAAAAGAGCAAACAGAGCTAACTAAGTGGATAGGTAATATGCAGAAACAAGCTTCTCCCCAATAGGAGATTCCTCATGATCTTACTGTCTCTGAAATTCAACAAAGGCTAGAAGCTGAAGAAATCATGGAAATAGGCTGTGATCTAGGCCTGAATTATGGGCCACATCTAGCAGAGACAATGAAAAAACTGATGCAAATCAATGGAAGTAACAGGAAATCACAAAATGCTGCAACTTCTGGAATCATCAAAAAGTGAGACGAAAAATTTGTTTTATGAAGATTCTCACCTACAATGTAAGAGGCTTATGCAGCCCGGGGAGGAAGAAGAGACTAAAGCGTCTAATTGCTAATAAAGGATCACAGAATGCTGCAACTTCTATGATTTTATGAGCATAACGAGAAAAAATGGACATCATAGAATATAGATTATGTTTGTATCTCTGGAAAGACTTGTATTATGTCTGGGCTTATAAAGGATCTAGAGGTCAGTCAGGAGACCTTCTTTGTATATGGGACAAGAGTAAATTCAGGAGACAATACCTGATGGATGTTGAATGGGTGCTAGGAATCAGTGGTCTATGGATTCATGATACTACAACATCTAATATGCTGAACATATATGGTCCTAGAGACCTAGCATCTAAACAAATCCAGTGGGATAACCTGAGAGAATTATATTCTAGCAAAGAAGAGCATAAGTGATGTTTGATGGGCGACTTCAATGCAGTCCTGAAATCAAGCGAGAGAAAAGGCTCGGTTACTAATCAAAGTGAGCAGGAAATGGATGGCTTTAGGAATCTGATCTCTGATCTGAAGCTATGGGATTTGAGAATGGAAAGGAGGAAACTTACATGGTACTTGAATTCACTTGCAGCAATGAGCAGGATGGATAGATTTTTGTGTAATGAAAAATGGCTGCAGCAAGGTACTGAATGGACACAACATGGATTACAGAGAGAAGATTCGGACCATTGCCCGGTAAGATTGGAAACAAATGTAATAAACTAGGGTCCAAAATCGCTCAGGGTCTTGGACTGCTGGATGGAAGATAGAACTTATGCAGAAATGATAGAGAATACCTGAACAAACACAGTAGTGAAAGGCTTC
Organism: Pinguicula moranensis; assembly: GCA_028565015.1. Taxonomy (NCBI): domain Eukaryota; kingdom Viridiplantae; phylum Streptophyta; class Magnoliopsida; order Lamiales; family Lentibulariaceae; genus Pinguicula; species Pinguicula moranensis. The sequence continues at coordinate 10,875 of JAOWBN010175917.1, forward strand.
TCCACTTTCATATTGAAAACAAAACTTCAGGCACTCAAATCTGGAATAAAAAGCTGGGCAGAAAATGCCTCGCAAAACCTGGAAGCAAGAAGAGTTGAGCTATTAAACATATGTAAAGTCGGGGAGCTGGAAGCAGAAGAACTACCTAAAGATCAGTTACCTATGGCAGCTCAGATAAGCAACATTCAGCTTAGAGATGAATTGGATAAACTCACCAAGCTGCAGGACAATGTAGCATGGCAGAAATCCAAAGTGAATTGGCTGCAGCAGGGGGATGTTAACAGTTCCTACTTCCATTAGTGTATCATACGAAACAGAAGAAAAAACATTGTCAAAGGAATCTGGGTTGGCAATACCTAGCTGGAAGAACCAAATCCGATTAAAGACAGCTTCCTACAACACTTTACCTTGAGATACTCGGAAGAGAATTGGAACAGACCTAAGTGCAGAAATCTGAATTTCACAAGTATTACTTCTAAAGCGCAAGGTTATTTGATTTCAACAGTCTCAGAGGGATAGATTTTAGAGTCCTGGCCCGGATAGATTAAACTTTGAGTTCATAAACAAATTCTTATATCTCTTGAAGGATGACTTATTCCAATTATTTAGAGAAGTCTACATAAATGGGAGAATGGTCACAGGAAGTAATGCGGCACATATCACTCTACTGGCAAAGAAAAATCCTTCACTTACTTTCAATGATTTCCGGCCAAATACACTTATAGGGGCAATCCCTAAAATCATTTCTAAGGTCTTGGCTAATAGAATCAGTATGATTATGGGAGATATCATTTCCCCAAATCAGATGGCTTTTATTCGAGGAAGGAAGTTATTAGATGGAGTTTTGGTTGCAGATGAGGTATTAGATGAACTGGAAAAAAAAGATTGCAGTGATATTGAAGGTCGACTTTGAAAAAGCCTTCGACATGGTTAATTGGGATTATCTTCAAGACATAATGAGACAGATGGGATTCCTGAATATATGGATTTGTTGGATCAAGGAGCTACTTGATTCATCATTCACTTCTATTCTCATCAATGGAAGCCCTACACCTGGATTTTATCCGAAAAGAGGCTTAAGACAAGAGGATCCACTCTCCCCTTTCCTATGTTTGATAGCTGCAGAAGGCCTCTCCAAACTGATACAAAGAGCGGCAGATTTACAGAGTTTCAAAGAAATTCAAATTGGAGCTGATAAAATCAGTATCATACATCTTCAGTTTGCTGACGACATACTGCTTTTTGGAGAGAGTTCTTGGAATACAATAAAAACATTCAAGGCCATCTTACTCAATTTTGAGCTTGCTTCAGGGCTGAAAATAAACTTCAACAAAAGCAACCTATATGGCACTAACACAGATCAAGATCCTTACATGAAATGTCAGCTTTCCTGGGTTGCAAAACTGGTGTTATTCCCTTCACCTACTTGGATCTACCATTAGGAGCCAATCCAAGGAAAAAATCCACTTGGTCACCAATCATTGAAAAGTACAGTAGAACCCTAAACCAATGGCAGAACAATTTGATATTTAAGGGAGGAAAACTCACACTGCTGAACTCGGTTCTGGCTGCCCTTCCAACACACTTCCTGTGGTATTTTAAAGCACCGGATTCAGTTTTGAACAAATTAAACTCCATCATGAGATACTATTTTTAGGGAAGTAGTCAAGAAAAAACGAAGATCTGTTGGATTGCTTGGAGCAAAATGTTAACTCCACCAGAGAAAAGGGGTCTCGGCATCAGGAATCTTCAAATTTTCATGTGGCAATGCTAGGGAAATGATGCAGTAGAATCTTATAAGAGGAAGAAAGTATGGTGAAGGACATCTTTCGCTCTAAATATGGTCAGAGAGGGAACCTGGTTTAGGGGGTCTGAGAGAGTTGCATCAGCCAGCTGGGAATTGGAACAGACAAGGAAGTAGAGCCAATGCCTCCTCTTGGTGGAAAAACCTGCAAGAGATAGCAAATCAACTCCAACTTGATCAGAATGTCAAGATCAGCCTGGGAAACGGACTCAACATTAAATTCTGGACTGATGCATGGCACATTCATTCTCCCCTATCAGTTAAATACCTTAGACTATACAGAATTACAAGGAATCAAGAAGCCAAGACAAGGGAATTGGGTTATTGGGAGGCCAATGAGTGGAGATGGTGCTTAACATGGCGTAGAAGACTATGGGACTTTGAGCAGGATGACTTGTTAAGCCTTCTTTCTAGCCTGCAAGGTATAGCTCTCATAGAGCACATGAAAGGCAAATATATCTTCCTAGGTGAGCAATATGGATATTACAAAGTCTCCCACACATACTCCAGAATCCTCAACTCACAACAACCACAGTTTGCTCCGGAGGAATCAAACATGCTGCAGATAGTCTGGAATAAAATCACTCCATTGAAAATTATGATATTCGGTTGGAAGATGATTCAGAAAGAAATACTTGTGAAAGAGGAACTTCATCACAAGAATATCATCCATGAGACTCTGCCAACCATGTGCTCCCTCAGCCAATCAGGTATTTAAACTGAAACAATTAGTCATGTATTCTTTAATTGTGATATTGCTGTGCAGATTTGGGTTAGAATTGACAAATGACTAAAGAGTTCACAACCAATGCTACAGAATCATAGGCAGGGCCTATCTTTAGTTGATTTCTGTCGTCTCAGACCAAGGGAAGTTAATTTGTGTCCTTGAAAATCTATATGGCTCTCAACATGCTGGCAAATCTGGAAAACACGGAAGAAAAAACACTTTCAGGATGAGGAGATCGACATTATACAAATTATATTCACTATACAACACTCGGTATGGCTGTGGACAAAAGCAAAAAAAAAGAACAACATGTTTTCCTACTCATTTTTTGATTGGATCATGTGCCCAAAAACTTGTTTGAGAGACACTGTATGAAATTCTAGTAACTATTTCTGGTCAGTGATCAAATTAGGGTTAATACATGTTATACGAAATAGACATATGATGCAGCTTTATTGAATTCTCTAACATGAGATTTGCTGCGTCAAATTTCTGAACTTTTCCTTGCAGGACAAGATTTGGCAGGTAGGTACAAAAGAAAGAATTAGGAGCGCAATTCACATACTGCACTTACCCAACAGGAAGTATTCCTTTTCAACAAATGATATGTGTTATTGCTTATTTCACTGCTTGGAGTTCATTATGGTACAGGTTAGGCTCGGAGCAGACACTTCAAGAAAGACACCTAAAACTCAAAAATCCAACCCTTCTCCCCAGGCAGTCTCACGCCCCTGGGAAATGCCCTTTCGTACCAAATTTAGTGGTTGAAGAATTCTGGTTATCTGCACTTAGCAACGCAGGCAACCCGTGAACTAATACATATGCAGCCAAAAAACTTGACTGAAGAGACATGCAATGAGCCTTCAAGGTGTCTGTGGGTGGAAGATTCCTCTTTGGGAGATGGTGATACAACAGAGGTAATCAAACCGCAGAGTCATGAAGTTGCAAGAGATTATTGTCTGATGGGAAAAGGAAACATAGTGAGTTGGAAGGAAATATGGACTATGGCATTAGTTGCAAAGTACACCAGAGCTCTCCTCAGTTATATGCTTGGAGGCCACAAAGCTATACACAATACTCTAGATGTAAATACTTACTACTCTATTTCTTAATAAAATTTGGCTTATAAAAAAAAAATAGCAATTGGATTAAAGTAACTACCCCAACCAATGGAAGACGTACGCACACACGGGGCAGGTCCTCCCTACATCCGTGCTACCCATGGAGTGGGGTGGGGTGGGGTGAGGACAGCCCCCAAAGTTTTATTTTTTATTTTTTGTTATTTTAATTTTGTTTTAATTATTCTATTTAAGATTTTTTTTAATTAAGTTTCTAACTTAAGTTTTTCTGGACAATATTGATAATATTTATTTAAAATTTCTTTCGAAATGGATTTTATTTAGTTATTATTCTCTCGATTCTGTTTTATAAATCTGTTTATAGTTTTTTTTTTCATTTCTGTCTAATAAATGTGTTTTGATCGTGTAAATATATTTTTAAAAATATTTATATAAATAAATTGGATAATATAAATAAATTAGATAGTATAAACAAATTATGTAACTTTCATTTTTTTATCATTATTTGAGTCGATAAAAATATTACTATTCATAAATATTGAGTAAGTAAATTATTTTATTTTCCTCTAAAAAAATTTATATCGCTCCATTAAAAAAATTATCTTTTCCTCTAAATATTTTTTTATATGTCCTCTAAAAAAATATTTTTTTATATGTCCCTCTAAAAAAATATTTTGTCCCCCTTAATTCCGCCTTGACCCCAACTTGCATTTTTCAACAACCAATCACCCACGTAGGTAACCGACCCATCAAGACCATCTAGCTTTCATACATGAGGCTGCTACGGTTGAAACGCTCTACCGAATTTCCAACTGTTCGGTGTTCACCATATTTTGAAATACAAAACTATTTTATTTTATTTTATGTTATGTTATGTTATGTTATTTTATTTTTTAAATACAAATGCGTACATCCACAACGATATTGAAGTAGACTAATTTCATGACCAAACGACAAATAACAATTAATTAGTTAGACTGTAAGCAATCCAAATGCAAGGTTTACTTTATGAAAGCACTTATTTAAGCACAAATCTGTGGGAAAAATAATAATAATATATTATTTTTATAATGCATATTATTAATAATATGTTATTAGAGCTGAATGAGAAATAGATAAAGAATTATGAAGGGAAAATGTCTTCTTCTTTCATGGTCATGATCTCGCTAACTTAGTAGAAAAAAATGGAGAGTTGAAACATTAACCACTAAGTTAGTGGAGATAATGAAGAAGTTCAAGAGGTGTAAAAATCTCTAATACTCATTCATAAACTCTATAAGTAGTGGATCCCCTCTTGAGTGAAACACACACTTGAAAATTGAGTCTAGAATTTTATTCTCTCTTCTTGAAATATTTTTATGAGTCCTTCTTATGGTGATTGAAGAAAGAAACAGTTAGAGTTCTTCAGAGTTGTTTGCAAGTGTTGTGCATATCAACTTGTATCCGTTGTATCCTGGGAGACAGACACTCGGGAATCTCAAAGCACCCAGGATAGTGCGAATATGTTTTAAGAAAATTGTGAAACTCACAGGTCTTGGAGTTCTTAAAACTCTTGTGTTTTGTTCAACGGTGAAAGGTTGAAGTTTTAGTAATTCTTACAGAATTTTTATTTTATCTATTGTTTGTTTCCTTTAATGCAATAAATTGTTAATTCTTTTGATTTTGTGTAACAATCTTAAAACATATTTTCTAGTTTCTTTAGAACTAACAGTTTGATGTACAGAAAATATAGGCAATATAGATTCTAAGTTTTTTTTTCCGATTCTCACATCATGGAAAATTTAGATTTTAATCCGTTGATCATGATGCATATGTAGAGTATTCTGTTTATTATTTAGAATATTTACTCAGAATATTGTGATCAATATTTTTTTCTTTTTCTTTTTCAAGATTACTAATTTTTTAGTTTCTTGAATTTCAGAAAATGGCTAAAAACAAAAATGGTGCGCCCGTAATTCCAGAAGGCTCCTCCTCGCTGCCACCTATGCTAGTTGAAACCCAAAATGTTGTTCCTACTCTTGTGGACTCCAAGGGAAAGAATGGTCCTGTGGTAACACCGGTTCCGAGGATTCCTCAAGTGACGTCTGTCCCTATGGCAACAAAAATTTTTTGTTCTACCTTACTATGCTGAATCTTGCAAGATTCTTGAAAGAGGATCCTCTTGCTATCAAAGAGAATGAACTGGATGAGTAGTCTTTGACTGCAATAGATGCTTGAAGGGATTCTGAATTCCTTCGTAGGAATTACATCCTGAATGGCTAGTCTGATGTCTTGTACGGTGTGTATAGCATAAAGAAGACAACAAAAGAATTATGGGATGCTTTAGACCACGAATACAAAATTGAAGATGCTGGTGTTATGAAGTTTTTGGCTGCTCAGTTCTTGAATTTTAAGATGGTGACACTAAGACTGTTGTTAGTCAAGTCCAAGAACTTCAGTTGATCATTCATGGAATGTTGGCAGAAGGAATGATCCTTAGTGAATCCTTCCAAGTAGCCGCAATAATTGAGAAGCTATCCCCTTCGTGGATGAACTTTAAAAATTATTTGAAGCTCAAAAGGAAGGAAATGCCATTGGAAGATCTGATCTTTAGACATCGCATTGAGGAAGATAACAGGAAAAAGACCTCTGATGGTGTCGACATGAATGCTGCTAAAGCAAATGTGGTAGAACATGTAAAAGGCAAGAAAAAGATGCTTATGCATGGGTCAAAGATGGGCCCAAAAGGAGGAGTGACGAAGAAACAAAAGTTTCTTGGAAAATGTTACAACTGTAACAAGACGGGGCACAAGTCGTCTGATGTAGGTTGGCGAAAAAGAATAAGGGCAAGGAAAAGAATGAAGCCAACATCGTGGATACCATTACGAGAGATGTATCTGACATAGACCTTTGTTGGTATCTGAAGTAAACATAGTGGATATCAATCCAAAATCATGGTATCTAGACATAGGAGCCACAAGACATGTTTGTGGTAATAAATATGCTTTTTCTGAGCTATCCATGAATGCTGGAGAGAAAGTTTACATCGGGAATCGAACTACCTCTGAGATTGAAGGGGTTGGAACTGTTTTCCTGAAGATGACTTCAGGAAAAGAGGTCAAACTGCAGAAGGTGTTGTATGTACCAGACCTAAGGAGGAATCTAATTTCTGGAACACTGCTGAGTCTGCATGGCTTCAGGATGATGTTTGAGTCCCACAAAGTTATTGTATCTAAACAATGTGTCTTTGTTGGGAAGGGTTATGTTAGTGATGATAATTTATGGAAGATGTCTGTAATGGCTATTAAGCCAACAAAGAACATTAATAAGAATGCTTCTACTTCTTCTGTTTACATCATTGAGTCTTCTAATCTATGGCATGGTAGATTAGGACATGTTAATTAT